>PVKS010001320.1:33711-145844 GCA_004027875.1 Aplodontia rufa
TTCACTGATTTTTGACTTTACTTCCTTCACTTTAGGAGACATGTTGAGAAAGTCTTTGCCTACTCCCAAATGCTGAAGTGTTGGACCTAATTTGTCTTCCATCAGTTGCAAGGTAGCTGGTTTAATTCCTAGCTCCTTGATCCATTTTGATTTGATTCTCATGCAAGGTGAAAGATATGGGTCTAATTTCAACTTTCTGCAAGTGGCTGTCCAGTTTGACCAGCACCATTTGTTATGCTGCTGCCCAGGAGTGGGGGAGGAGTCAAGAAGCCTACCAGTACATTTTTGCATCATCTATTCTTCTCTTTGCTGCTTTCAAAATAAATTTTAAGTTTGCTTCAGGGCTTGGTCTCCTTTTCATGTTTCTACATTTCATCAGTTTATCTTTTTGTTCTTGTCTTCATGTGATTATTCTTGTCCATCTTGTGGATGGGGGCTGCTATTTCATTAAAAGTTGGATTTTTATTCCAATTGATATGCCTAGGAACTTTCTTCTGGCTCCAATGTTTGGTCATTTTTTTAATGTAGTGCTTCTCCCTGAGTCTTCAGGATGATGTTCTTCTCTTGTTCCTAGTATTTTAATTTCCATTTCTCCTTTGTGGGTTTCTTCTTCCTGTTTTATTTATTTTTGAATAAGAAGTTCTACCCAAACCCAGAACTGACCACCAGACTCACTATTGGGTTCCCCTTGATCTGTCCAGTAATTAAATTACCTTCTCAGATATATGTTAGAATTGTACAGTTCTTTGACAAATTCCTAGTTTCTTAAAGACTTGCAGCATTGAAATGAAATATCCTCCTTCCCTGACTGCATATCTCTCAGACACTATGAATACATGGAGTGATTAAAAATGACAATAACTATATACACTGCTACCAGAATTTTGGGCCCTGTTTCTGCTTACACTTGAATTTATGCTTTATAGCTTTTTTAACACTGGGGACTGAACTCAGGAGCATTCTATCACTGAGCTATATCCTCAGCCCTTTTCATTTTTTTATTTTGAGATGGGGTCTTGCTAAGTTGCTGAGGCTGACCTCAAACTTAAAATCTTCCTGCTTTGACCCCTCGAATTGCTGCTGTTGCAGGCATGTGCTACCATGCCTGACTTGATTTGTAGCTTTTAAAGTGAGATACACCACCATCAGCCATTACCTCCCGTTCATCTGTTGTGATTCTAGAAATGTGTGTTCCTTAATAGGTGTGGAAAAGAATTCTTGGTTGGGCACAGCAGGGACAAAGAGTAGAAAGGGGATCGACAGATGCTCTCAAGATGGTTAATAGACACTGTGTTTCCAAATTCAAAGGCAGACAGAGAGGAAGAGACTAAGGACAATTAAATCAGATTTTTTGCTAAAAAAGGCTCTTGTTTTCAGGACATTACAGAGGCAGGCCACCAAATGTGTTTACCTGTTCAGGTTCAGAGTCCTGACCCTGTTTGTTTGATAGCAGATCCTCTGAATTCTAGCAGTAGATGGGCTGCAAGTCCTACCTCTCATTGTAGGAGTTTTCATCATCCTCTTTCAGTATATCCTGAGTACTTCATTTTGCAACTCAAGGACACTGGTCAAGGAGTGACTATCCAGAGGCCTATTTCAGACAAATGATTCTGGTAGAATTGTTTTTAGGACAGACAGACACAGGATCAAAATAACCTCATGTGCACTCTAAAGTCAAATTATATTTAATAGGAAATCTGTCTCATGGCTTGCTTTTCATGGTCTTCCATGAAAAGTGACCCCTGACCAGGCCTGCTCTCAATGTTCATGTGTGCAATGTGCATACCTATATCTTTCCATGCCTGGCAAGCCCCTTTGGCTCCTGCTCAGAGAGAACCATGTGTATTCCAATAAACATAAGATTAACCCCAGCCATAAGGAATTTGACTTTGCTTTGATTTGTGTGCATAAAGCACTACCCAGTCCCATTTGGCAGGAATGAAAATTGGAGTATACAGTATAAAGAGTGGCCTGTATATTATAAATATTCTTGAATGATAAGATATAGCTGTGTTACACCCAGCACCAGCATCTCTCTATCTCTCTCTCTTTCTTATATTTAGAATATTGTATGTTCTAGACAAAATGCTAAGCTATTTTATAAACATTTATCTTTCATCACAATACAATGGAAGTCCTACTGTAATCATTTCTATTTTACAATGAGGAAGCAAAAGGGCAGGAAATGTAGGGATCTTGCAAAGGCCTAACACCCAGCAGTTGATAGACCCACTACTGGGGCCTATGTAGATCCTCTCCAGTAATCAAACCTTCAAGTGTCCTTTATGCTGCACTTTCTGTATTGTTGGGTTAATCAGCTTTGCATCACCAATACACCCAACAAGAACAAATGAGAGGAGGAAAAGTTTATTTTGGTTTACATTTTCAGAGGTTCAGTCCATGGTCAGCCGATTGAGGTCAGCCAATGTGAGGCAGAGCATCATGGCAGAAGGGTAGGGTGGAGAAGAGCTGCTCAGTTCATGACAGCCAGGAGAGAGAAGAGAGAGAGGGAAAGGGAGAGATCTGCTCACCAGAGACAAAATATAAATTCCAAAGGCACATCCGCAGTGACCTACTTCCTCCAGCCATACCCTACCTGCCTGCAGTTTTACCCCTTTAATCCATTCAAGTGGATTAATACATCAATTAGGTTATAGCTTAACTGACCTAATCATTTCACCTCTGAACATCCCTGCATTGTCTCACACATGAACTTTTTAAAAATATCTTTTATTAAGGAATTGAGTTATTGTACAATTATAAATGCAATTAAAGTAACAATATGATATGCATATACACTTAAACCAGAATTAACCCCTAGATCCCTCCCTATTCTCCTTCCCTCTCCCCTCCCCCACTTGCTCTATCCACTCCCCCACACACATATCTATGATTGCCCTAGATTATGTGTTACTATGCCTTTGCTGGGTCTAATACATGAGATTAACTCACACAGGCCTGGTTTTAGCTGCAGCCTCCACAAATGAGGAAAAGCATTTGGCCCTTGACTCTCTGAGTTTGGCTAACTTTGCTCAACTTTTCTTCCATCACCATCCATTCACCTTCAAAGGCTGCAATTTTGTTGTTTCTAATTGCTGAGTAGAACTCCATGGTGTGTATATGTATATATAAGATATATGTATATACATATACATCACATTTTTGGATCCATTCATCCAATGAGGGGCATCTGGGTTGGTTCCATAATTTAGCTATTGTAAACTGAGCTGCTATGAACATATATTTTGCTGTGTCACTGTATTGTGCTGATTCTAACTCCTCTGGGAAAATACCCAGCAGAGGGATTGCTGGGTTGTGTGGTGGGTCCATCCCTAATTTTTTGAGGATGCTCCATACTGATTTCCAGAGTGGCTGTACCAGTCTGCAGTTCCACCAACAGTGTGCTAGTGTGCCTCTCTCCCCTCAACCCCTCCAGCATCTGTTATTGTTTGTATTCTTTATCTTTACCAATCTGACTGGAGTGAGGTGAAATCTTAATGTAGTTTTGATTTGCGTTTCTCTGATTTCTAGAGATGAGAGCACTTTCTCATGTATTCATTGGGCTTGGGGGCCAGATCATATCCAAACCATAATAGTTGTGTAAGAATAATTACAGGTGCAATTGTAGTTAAATGTAATACAGCTCACTTTGATTCCATTCAGAAGACAAATCTATTTATTCACAAATTCTCAATGATCACAACAATATCTGATATACTTAATAAGCCCATTTAAGATGTTCATGGAAATGAGTGAATTTAGACAGTTTTAGTAACTTTGATTTGACTCATAAAAGACAATAAATAGCATAATCAAATGCAGCTGTTCTCCTAGGGGTGGTCTCTACTTTCATTCGCTGCCACCCTTGAAACAGTTATCAAGTTTTGTCACTGTCCCCCAAAATGCAAATCCATTCCACAAAGTAAGGAGCAACATGAGTTAACCAAAATTCTTTCATGTGAAAGGAATGGGTTTATATTACACCCTCATATGATAAATAATTTAACAACAATCCCTACTAAATATTTGTATTCTCCTACCCCCAAATCCCACTTTAGCCGCTATTTATCAAATTGCTGTTATTTCTTTATGGACCTTCATGTCTTCCTGCACAGAAAGGTCCTCAGTTCTGGCTCCAATTTACATATCCTTGAGTGCAACAGCACAGATTTGCAAGTATCTGGCCTTCAGCCCACCCCCTGCAGAAGGAATTTGGTACCACCCACTGATACTAATGTCCATCCCCTGGTTGTCTTACCAAGCCATTTTAAGAAGCTTACCAATATGTTAAACCAATAAGAATAAATCTTTCCTTGAGTGTGGGGAAAGAAGTCTTCTGCTAGGAAAATGAGATTTTTTTCATCATTATTCCTAGTCAAAGTAATTTATTACAAGGATCCAGATATTCCATGAACAAAACTGTAATGTATGTGTTTGTCTCTATCTCTGCTCCATCTAATAATATTAACAGATCATTCTAAAATAACATAAAAGCCAAACCAACCTATGTTTTACAAGGGATACAAGGAAAAATACTTAACTGTGCAAGCAATTCACATCCCACATTGAGATTTTGGAAAACATAGCAAAGAACAAAAGTTAAAATTACATATCTTCTTTCTTTCCTTATTTTAAGTGAGTACATCAAAAGCAAAAAAAAATAAACCCTTTTTCTTTTCTCTAGTATCATTCTATAAAGATAGATAGTATTTACCACCATGCTGTCATGCACACAATTATTACGTGGGTATTTTTACAAAAATAGGATAATGCTATATATGCTTTTCTGTAGCTTGTGTTTTCACCTAAAACAGGACATGTACACTATTTTAATTGGTACCAAATCATCCATTTTAATTACTGTGCTGAAATTTTCGAAATTGTTCTTCTATCATTCATTTTAATAACTGTGCTATATTTATTGAAAGTGTTTCTCTATTAAAGTACATGTAATTTCTTCCTTCTCTTTTTTAACGTAGATGTCAGTGAAATGAACAGTGCAAAAAACATTTGAACCCACAGCTATATTTTTCAAATCAACATGTAAAAGGTCTCTATCTGGAGTAAAGACATATCTCATATTTCAGTTGTAGAATGTGTGATTTAAATCACATAATTCTTCTTTAGCATTCAGAGTCTACACAGTGAAGATTTGGTAGGAACTCAGAAGATCTTGAAATAAATACAATTATACCCTGTGAAAATAAAACATAACACACTCTGGGATTAGAGAGAATACAAAAAGACCATGTGCCAGTCAACTATAACCACAAAAATGCTGTGTAATAAACTGTCAACATTAAGTGACATAAAACAATAAAGCTTTTTTTTTTCACCTACACATTTGGGGATTGGATGAAGGAAACTTTGCTTTGGGTTACAAGATGAAAATATGCAGGACAGCTGGGACAGTCTTACTCTGCATGTGTAGAATATGATCTTTTGGACCCAACAGGCTACACTTGGCACATTCCTTTATGACATTCCTCTGAAATGTAAGAGGGCAAAGGATGGACAAGTATACTTTTCCTAGCATGAGTCAAAGTAATTCCCATGATCAAACCCAACATCAATGCAGCACAGAAATACACTTCCTTCAGAATAAATACTACACCACAAATAGTATAATCCCACTGATAAAAGGTTCTGAAACAGTCCTTGGGAGACTTAAGTCACCATTTGGAACCCTCAGAAGACCCCCCATGTCCTACTTTGTTTTCTCTTGCTAGCAACATAATGCCACAGACTGGGTAAATTGAAAACATTTATTTTGGTTCATGGTTCTGGTTCAAAGTTGAAATGCCACATCTGATGATGGTCTTCTGGCCAGCAGATTCCCAAGGCCACACAGAGAACTGAATGGTGATAAGACACCAGAGACAGACCTAGGCAAATTGGCTTTCATAAAGGATTAATTCATTCACGAGGGTAAAGCACTAATTGCCTCTTAAAGGACCCACCCAGTCCCCCTTCTTAACATTTCATCATGGAGATTAAGTGTCAACATAAATTTCAGAAGGGACAAACAGTATTCAAACCATAGACACCCCATCTGAGTATCCCCATTTGCAACCCACCCCAGGAGCCTCGTTTACACACTTCTGGGATCCTAGATGTGCTGTTTCTCAGATTTGTCATCATCTTTGGTTCCTCTGGGACAAAAAATTGACGATGCACTTCTGAAAGTGGACTCCAGAACCAGACCAGCTTCTGTGTGAGGTGTTATCTTGACAGATGTCTCAACATCTATCCTTCCCTTTCTCTGGGACTCTGTCTCTTCTATAGCAGACAGTTTGATTTTACTTTTTCCACCACAGGTATCAACACTATTCTTATGCATTAAACTTCACCTAAAATGCTATTCTTTCACCAACGCATCTCTTCTTTTCCAAAAGCTGTGCAACTGATTTTCCTATATGTGCTGTAGCACTGTGTATAATTGATCTAAGCCAACAAGTTGAACCTATTAATATCCTTTGGGATGCTGATTCTGCATCCAGGAGCTAGCCTTCCTCCCCCATTAGTGTCAGGCATCAGCTGTTAATAAAAGGAGCTCTGGTTACTTTTTCACCATTTAATAAGAACTCCTTCATTAACACTTGGTTAACTACAGCTCATTCAATAATGTAGCCACTTTGTTCATTTCTCAGAATACTTCTGGGTTCTCTATCTCCATCAAACTTTCCTCATCTCTGCACAGATATCTTCTACAGAACTTGCTAATAATCACCCTCACTTCTCAGCACTGGATGCTTACTCCCTTCCTGAATGTGTTCAACAGAATAACGACTCCCTCACCCTACCCCAAAGATGCTTATGTCCTAATTCCTAGAACCTGTGAATATGTTATATGACATGGCAAAGGAAATTAAGGTCATAGGTGAAATTCAGAGTGCTAATAAACTGACTTTAAGATGGGAAGATTATTTCTCCTGAATTTTCTGGATGGGCTCAATGTTAGCACAAGCATCCTTTTAAGAGGAATGCAAAAGGGAACTGAAGTTTGATGCCATACAAGAAGTTCGACCCAGTGTTGCTGCCTTTGAAGATAAAGAAAACCATGAGCTCAGGAATTCAGGAAGTCCCTAGAAACTGAAAAAGGCCAGAAAACAGATTCCTGCCATAGTGCCTTCAGAAAGAACTCAGCCCTGCTGACACCTTGATTTTAGACTCTGACCTCCTAACTCTAAGATAATAAATTTATGTTGTTTTTAGGCCAGTAAGTCTGTAGCAATGTGTTACAACAACCATAGAAAGCTACCACACTGCAGAATGAAAATCTCTTCCCCTGGTATTTCTGTAAGGGCAGACCGAAGTGTGAGTGTGTGGATGGTTCTGTGCCTTAAGGGGTGTTCTTGCAAAGTCGATTCATTATGTTCTTCATCTGTTCTGCATCATCGTGCTGGGATTCATTAATACCCTGTCACTGCGTACTCTGTGTATAAGCAGGAGTGTGTTAAGAATCAATAGCTCCAGGGCTGGCATAGTGGCTCCACAGTTATGGTGCTTGCCGGGCATGCACAAAGACGTGAGTTCGAACCGCAGCATCACAGTGCACAACGAAGTGTCGGAGCAACGAAAGCCACTAAATAAAATTGATTCTCTCTTTCTTGCTCTCTCACTGTCCCTCTCTCTTAAAAAAAAAAAAAACATCAATACCTCTGACCTTTCTTCCTTGTTGGTGTTTTGTCATCCGTGGACTGTTGGGCTTGACACTCCAGCTGCCTGATGCTGGAGATGCACAGCCACCAGCCCCCAAATATTTCACACATACGCCAATCACAATATCAATGCACGTTTCTTTTCCACCTCATCACACAGGAACTGTTTCATTGGCAACTAATGAAATTCCAATAGGAGGAAAGTATTGACAAGGCATTGCCATTGATGAAGGGGCTGACCTTTGAAGAAAATTAAAAATAGATGCCATTGAGGAAGAAAGAACTAAGAAAGTGAATCTCCCCCCAACCCCCACCTTTAACTCTTTAGTCCATTGCCCTAATTGGAAAATCAAACCACCTGCATTTCTTAGTTCAAGGAAAAGAGGCTGTGGATTTTCAAGACCCATTTGTGTACTGTAGCAAATAGCCTGTTTGTTTGATCTCTACTGAAATCTTATGAAGAAATAATACTGCAAGCTTTGTTACTGTAAATAAATGGCAGGTGTACCCCCCGACCCGTGCTGAAGATATGTCATGCAGAAAAAAAAAGTGCCTAGAGAAGCAAAGAACTTGGGAGGGCTTTTTCCCAGTGCCCTCACCTCCTTTCTCTTAATCCTTCCTCTCATGGGGGTGCCCAATCTAAGCCCTGTCTGCTTAGCTGTTAATATTGATAGCCCTTCCCCCTGATTTGCAGAAAACCACCTAAGGCTTACCTTTCCCCTAAATTCCCATTCCTTCCTCGAACCAATCTCTACCATCACCATTGAGAAGAGCTACCTAATTAATAAGTTCACGTGCAAGTATGGGTGAGGAGAACACCTGGATGTGTCATCTCTCCCAGAGGAAGTGTTTCCCAAATCTTTTTAAGTAGAGTTGTAATCAACTTGTATAATGAGTGTTTAAAATTATAGCTGAACCCTTTGGGGGCAGAATTCCATCTATGTGCCTGTGCTCAGGAGAGAATCTGAGTCACAGAAGACTTTCTTTGTGCCTCTCAAATCCACCAAATGTACCACTACCCTCAAGGGTGTTCCCGAGCCTTTCTGATAGAGGAAATGGATTTCTTTTAGATACATTGCTCATCACAATCATAATGGGAATATTTATAGTATGCTTCATAGTTCCCTTTAAGGAAAGTTTATTTCACTTGATCCTGATCAATAGGTCTATTAGGTCAAGGCTTCCATCATCTATATTCTACGAAAGGTCATAGAGCAAGTATTTTAAACTCTGAAGAACACAGTTTGTGTTGCAACTGTTCAACCTTATTACATAGCATGAAAGCAGCTATAGGTGGTATATAAGCAAAAAGGGTTAACAGTCTTGCGACTGACTTGATTTACAAAAATGTAGCAGGCTGAATTGTCAAATCATGAATAAAACATGACTCAGAGAATTTGAGGGCCCCACCTCAGAACATGCACAAATAAGAAGCCAGGACTTGAACCCAGTTTTTTCTGAATCCAAAGCTAGCACTTGTTCAGTGACCCACACTGAGTTTATGGCACTGCCTTAGCACTCAGACAGATCAACGACACTTTCCACTCAGCCCCTTTTCCGCCACACACATCTATGAGGCAGCAGCTGGGGCTGGGGTACCATCATTAGCCTGTGCTCATGGTAACAGAGTCAAGGTAACTGACCCGCAGGACTATGCCAGGCAAACCTGATGCTATTAGTTTTCGCCAGTGAAGCTTGCCAGCTGTAGATAATTGAATGAAACTGCAATACATCTTCAGTAGGATTCATCTTGCCTTCTAGAAGCACTTGGTTGAGCCCTCCCTCCTGCACAGAATGGAGATTAGGCAACCCAGACACATCTCTGCCCAGCATCCTTCTTCTGGTTCACAGCAGAACCGGACTGTGCATCAACATTATAATGAAGGCTTTACAAGAAAAAGCTATTGGAAGCTGTGAGGTTCTGGGGTCATTCATTCCCAACTGGGTGCCTTGAGAACCTTTTTCCAGCACCCTGATGGCCTGACTCCTCCCTCCCCCACCACCCCACCCCAAAGGTGGAGGTTTCAGTAGGGTGATCAGATATGAAGATGCTGGTTAGCCACAGCTGGAGTGGAAAAGGGTGCAGAGCCTTCTGCTTCCTTTCCTTTTCCCCACCAACCTCCTTCTCTTTCTCCTCCTCCTCGTCCCCCTGGCCCCCACTGCCACTATTCTCCAGGAGGCTTCTCTAGAAGACTGAGTCTTTCTGCAGACCTGTGCTGAAAAACAGAACCTTCCACAATGACCCAGGCAGACTCTCTTGATTACACAGAATGTGTGTAGCCAAAGCTATTGATATATTACAGTGACTTAGCATGGTTTTGCTTCTTTTCTTTACTAACCTCTCAGGAGACTCTTGTGGAAAAAGACCATGTCATTTTGGCTAAGGACAATATGTAGGGGTATCTGGCATCTATGGAAAATAGTCCTCTCCAGCACACCCTAGTCCAGCCAGTCCTTCTTCAACATAGTACCTACTATCTTTTAATATCAAGCTGAAGCACAACCTCAACCACAATACACAAATCCTAGAAAATGTGGGAGCTGGGATTTTACCTTCCAGTGGTTTTCACTGGTTCCCTTTGCACTTTGCTCCACTGGAAACATCTCTTGCTCCTTCCCTCACTGCATTGATTTATCTCATGCTATACCTTGTATACAGAGCTTTAGATGATAGATAGCAATTTGTTAATATCTTGTCACTGAGATGCAGTGACTGGAACTGTGGTCTGAGGCACACAGCCATATCCTCTTTCTTCAATTGATCGTTGTCATCCTTGCAAGATGGGTAAACCTCTCTAAATGAGGGCAATCAATACTGTGCATTCAGCCATAATTGTGGCTTAACTCAGTGTTCTTTGAAAAGTTAAGCTGTGTGATTTGCACATAATTGGGCTTTCCAAAGAGTCATACCTGCCTGCTCAAGGAGGAAATTAAGCAGCCAGACTCCCTGACTGTTGGCTACCTGCCTCCTGCCTTCTGTGTTTAACCTCCCCGGATCAGATCTGCCCTCCCCAAACCTCTCTGCTCTTAAGCCTCTGTTTGGATCTTGACAACCAAGGCCAGCAGTAAGCGGCAAAACGGATGGACTAGAATATCTGACTTAAGAGTATCCTCCTTCTGCCATCATCTCCCCCATCACTCCCATCATGGCTCTTGGGGGATCCTTGTTTTGTAATGAACCGTGTTCAGTTCACCAATTTATAACCCATTATACATGCCTGGGCAAGGCAAAGTCAGAAAGAGCTAGAGACTCAAGAGTGAACCCCAGTGCAAACCATGACCTGGTGGTGACAATGATGTCCCAAAGCAGGTTCCTCCATTATAACAAGTGCATTACTCTGGAAGGGAATGCAGTAGTGCAGAGGCCATGCACGTGTGGGGACAGGGGACATATGGAACTCTGTACTCTTCTTTTAATTTTTCTGGGAATCCCAATCACAGTCCAGTCTATAACAGGTATGAACCATGACTCTACTTTTGACAAGCTATGTGATTCTTAGTCACCCATTTAATTTCTTCTTGTCTTCATTCCTAACCTCTCCTGAGGTTATGAACAAAAGCAGAGGTGATATGTATGACGTATTGAGAGCCCCTCAATAAGTCTTAGTGATTATTAAGGTTCATCCCTAGTTTACAGGTGAACAAACTGAGACTTTAATGAGTTCACTAGCTCTCTCATGTTCTCACAGGGGAACAACAAGTTCAGCAGGGCCTGTGACCCATGTCTGCCTGTCCCAAGACCATGTTCTCATTCACTAGGCTAAGCGGCCTGCTTTTCCACAGCCTTTTATACTACATAGAAGTCAATATTATATCAAAAAGGTGATCAAGTTATGTTCTCCTTTCTGTGAGATGATTATACCCAACATTATTCATTCATTTCTCCCCAGATGCTTAAGGTTTGAAACAAAAGCCCCCACCACCACTACCACCATATCCACCGTTGCCTCTGGCACTGCCTGAGAGGAAAAGTAGACCCTCTCCCTCCCTGTCTATCCCCACCTCTATGAACACACATTAGAAATTATTCAGATCCTCTCAGTTACAGTGGATATGAGGTATCCCCCAAAAGCTCCTGTGTTAATGCAAGAATCTTCAGAAATGAAATTATTAGATTATGAGAGTTGTAACCTAGTTTGAATGGGTGGTAACTACGCAGCTGGGGTATGGCTGAGGAAGTGGGTCACGGGGGGCATGCCCTGGAAGGGTACATCTTCCCTGTGGCCCCTTCTCCTTTCTCCCTGTTTCTGAGAGGCCACTATGGATCTTGACAACCTTCCACCATGCCATTCCGCCATGATGTTCTGATTCACCTGGGGCCCTGCCCAGTGTGATGGAGTTGGCTGAACCCTCAAACCAAGAGCCAAAGGAAACTTCTTCTCCTCTAAGTTGTTCTTGTCAGGTATGTTGATCACAGCAATGAAAAGTTAACACACTCTCATCCCCAAGGAGGCAACACTAGTGAGGATGAGGCAGAGGGGTCTACTGACATCAGCCTTAATCCCATGCCCCATATGCATATATCCCTTCAGCCCACCCCTGGGTATTCTAGCTAAAGTGTCTGGTAACATCCTTGTTTTAACCTATCAGGAAAAAAATCCCTCAGACCATTATAAAGGCTAGGTAACTGACAGTACAAATTAGGAGATTTTTCATTTAAAGAAAGGATCCAAGTTTTGGGAAACTTTTGCAATATTCCTGATACTCTTCACATCCCCACCCCCTATCCTGCATCACCAAAATCATCACCAGTGAGATGAGTACAGAGAGGCTGTTTTCTTAAGCAAACATAATATATTTTTATTGGATCTGAGAGCAGTCCCTGGCAATCTTTTGATGAAGATGGTCTCTGTCTCTTGCCCTCATCTATGGTTTGATTTGACCTGCATTTGTTGAATGTGCTCAAGAGAGAGGAGATAAGATCCCCTGGCACACTGGTCTGCAACCCTGGCTGCCCACTGGAACCACCTGAAAAATAACTGCTAAGACCAAAACCTACCCGACCCCCCCCCCCAGCAATCCTCATTTTACTGCTTGGGGTTTGGCTTGAACATCAATTTGTGCTGTGCATCCATGCTGGGGAACCTCTGCTTTGCAGATAAAGGCACCATTGAGTGTCACAGAACCAGCCAAAGGAGCTTGCCTATTACAGGAGTTCTCAACCCAGATTGTGAAGCACAGTCACCCAGAAGCTCTTAAAAGAACAAGTTCCTTGGTGGTTCCCAGGTTACTGGATTGCAACAGCCACACTAGCAGGTCATAGATACAAATATTTTTCAAGTTCCCCCATACTCTCATGCATTGTTGGTGAGCGTATAATTTGGTACAAACTTTCTGAAGTACATTTGGCCAACATTTGCCTTATGAAAATTTATAATCACATATTCATTGACCCAGTGATCCTACTGCTTACAACTTACTCTGACACACTTGAAAAACATCACCACAGTGTGACATTCACTGCAGCACTGGGCAAAACTGCAAAATAACAAGAAAATATGCAATCAGTCAGCATGTCCTTCAACAGGCTCCATGATAATCTGATTTGCTTACATGATAGAATAATATGTTAAATACTGTTAAAAGAAAAATTTTAGAAATATATTTAGTGGTTTTGTTATTTCAACATGCAATGGTTTCCCAGAGTATTAATCATCAAATAGTATTTGTGGGGAGCTGGATTGTCCCCCGGGGGCCAATCAGGAGGTGAGTGCCGACGGCTGGAACCCAGGTCCCCCCTCTTCCGGGGACCCCTTCCCTCCCAGCCGGGGAAACAAGGCAACCATACACAGCTGATGGCAGCTCAGAATCTGTTTATTACTAAGGCACACGGGTTTTTATAGAGGAGGAGGGGAGACAGCCAAGGAATCAATAATCCTTCTAAGGGAGTTGCCAGGTGTTATGTAGATTTCAGTACAGACAAAAGTTAGTTACTGTTCTGTGGTCAATACATTCTGACCCACCCTGTTTGACCTTTTGTAAAACAAAGCACGACCTAGCAGCCCCTCCTGAAGGAATTTATACAAATAGTAACAAGATCGCTCCAGGGCAGCTGATGAAACGGAGTGAAGGTCAGACCGAAGGTCAGACTCCAACAAGTATTCTTTAACACTGAGGGGGGAAAAAAACTAAAATTTCAGTAACCTTAACTCATATCTTAGTCATATTTTGACAGTATTCTTTAAACCTTTGCTTTGTTTTTAACATGTTTTGTTTTACCATTAAAACAAAAACTACTGGGGCTGAAGCAGTGGCCCAGCAGTTGGAGTGCTTGTCTGGCATGCACAAGGATCTGAGTTTGAAACTCAGCACCACATACACAACTAAGTGTTGGAGAAACAAAGGCCAGATGAAAAAATAAATAAAACTGATTCTGTCTTTCTCTCTTTCTCACTCTCTCCAATCTCATAACTTGAATCACTGCAGTGGAGAGTAGAGAGTTCTTCTCATGACTTCTCTCTCTTACAATAAAAAAAAGAAAGAAAGAAAGAAAAAAAACTACCACCCATCATCAATTCTACAATGCATGTCTTTAGCATGCATCTTGCAACTCTTCTCAGCAAATGACAAGAGTAATGGAATTATCATCGTCTGGTTTGCAGCAAACCTGCAGAAGAGGAGATGGCAGCTTGGGAAAAAAACATCCTAGAGATGAGTGTAGCACTCTTTCAAGACAGATACACTTGTTAGCCCAAAGAACTACATTATCTAGGAAGGCACAGGAGGGAATGATTCTGCCTCAGACCGGCTGTAAAGGAGGTTTAGGGACATGATAACCAATTTATTGTGCTTACATTTTCATTTTTTTCCTTTGTTTGCAAAAGTTGCATATGGTAAAAGAAATCTTTGTCCAAATAAAACTGTAAGAGCACTTAAATACAAAATAAAGTTTATAAGTGAGAAGGAAGTATTCCAACACAGTTTAATTCTCTTAGTGGTTATATTAGTTTCTTAGGGCTACTGCAGCAAATTACCACAAACTGGAGGGTTTAGCATAACAGAAATCGATTGTCTCAAAGTTCTGGAGGTCAGAAGTGCAAAATAGGTGTTGGTGGGACCATGCTGTCTGAAGTTTTGAGGAGCAGATCTTTCATTGCTTCCCCCATTTTCTGGTAGACCCAGATGTTCTTTGGCTTTTGGTAGCATAACTCCAATCCCTGCCATGGAGAATTCTTCTCCTAACTTCCCATGGACACATGCTCCTGATATCTCTCCTGTTATAACAACATGCTCTACGTTGGATCAAGGACAATATGACCTTATCTTACTACTCTAAAATGACCTTAATTAATGACATCCACAATGAACTTCTTCCCAAATAAGGCCATTCTTGGGTACAGAAACTAAGAAATTATAAAAAAGGTTAAAAGAAGAAAGCATTTTCATTGGGGTACAGCACAGATTTGTAAATTGGGAGACACAGGTTCTCAGAAACCAGGGAAATGTTTCATTAAGGGGAAGAAGGTTTTTGAAGACAAGAAAGGGGAACAGTGGCATGAGGGGAAGTGTGTTGAAACTTTTTCAATTAGCTTTGTCAGTTATATGAGTTATTCTGAACAAATTTAGATTGCTACTGGGGGTCTATTCATACACTAAGCTATACATGGTAGGTGCTAGGGGATTAACATGAAGAGTTACCAGGAAATAGTAAGTCTTTTGAAACAGTCAATAAGTCAGTCGCCCTGTGGTTGAAAACTGTTGGAATCTGTAGTCTTGTAAGCACCTTCTTTCCAGACAGTATTCTTTATCTGGAAGTTAAAGAGCAAAAGACTTGCATCTGTGAAACAAACTGCAGGTTACCAGTTGTGACCTCTAAGGTTCACGGAGAAATGTTGGTTGGTCCCTCTTGGCCAAAGTGCAGCCATCTTAGTTTTTATTTCTACAGGTACTGGAGGTTAGGACCTCAATATATCTTCCAGGAACACACAATTCAATGCCCCCCCCCAAAAAAAACAATAATTCTTGCTGGTACAAAAAAATAATAGTGTGAAACATTCAATGGCACTGTGAATAAATCAGAAACAAAACCGAAGTTGAGGCTAACGAAGTGTCTATTCAGAATCTTTTAAGGGATTGCAATATCTGCATACAACAGGGTCCACAAAGCAATTGGTTTGGGTTCTGAAGGAGATAGAAGGCAGCCAGACTGTAAAAAGGCAAAATCCACAGTCATGCAAGGCAAAAGGTCAATTTACACGTCCAAAAGTCCACTAAGTCCTGCTAATCACCATATCACTACTCACACATACACCAAGAGCAAGCAAGTGTCCAGGACACTGTGCTTGCTATGGTGTGGCCCAGTATAAATAAAACATTCTATTGATAATGTGCATGGGCCTGATTCCCTCTATGCCTCCTCTGCTCTATTTTGGTGGCTATGAACCAAAGTGCAGCCATTTTATGATCTCAGTTCACAGCATCATAGATTAATAAACTTTAACATATTTGGCAATGTGGTGGTTTGTGTTTTATGTTTCTTTTATGTTTCTTGCGCTCACTTCAAGCAAACGTGTTTCATCACCCCCTTTGGAGACAGGTGTCTCCCTTACTCCCCTTTCTCCTGGTCCCTCCTTACCCAGAACATTCAATGCTGATTAACAGCTGTTTAATTATCAGCTCAGCAGGGAAGAGATGATGGCCCAGGTCCTTGGAGAGTTGCATCCCCTGTTAAAGTGTCCCAGATACTGGAAAGTTGACTGCTCTGTGCCCTTAGGGAGAAGAAATGTGGCTTAGAGGAAAGTTCATAACATTCAGGTTCTGCCATGTTTTTTAACAGTTGAACAATGGTTTCTGAACCTCCATTTCCTCAACTGTAATAATACTCAGCCCACAGTCTTGGGGGGAAAGATTAAATGTAGTGAAACTACCTTACTATCTATAAAATAGTATGCAAATGTGCAAGGATATTTTCTGCTCTGCCTTGGTGTGGTCCACAACTGGCACATTGTGGAGACACAAAACACCTGTTGATTGGGAAATTCTCAGATGAGGAGCACTGGAAAGGGCCACAGCAGATAGGGCTGCTTGAGTAAACTTTGTCACATATGTCAAAATAAGATTTCAAAGTTGAACCAGAATTATATACTGTCCATTTGTTCTTTGTGATAGAAATAATACCTGGTATCAAGCATTCCTGCTTTCCTATATTTTTTATTTGTACACATGTTTGTGTTAATGATTCAATTTGGGAAAGCATTCTGAAACTAAATACTGAAGATAAAGGTACATTATTTCTTTCAGAGGGGGAAGAAGCTGTGATTAAGTTGTGTGCATGTCATTGGTATCCCATCTAAACAGAAATAACAGACATCAGACATGAAAGGTTAAAATTGAGAGGGAAGAGAGAGTAAGTCAGATGACCTTTTAATTATCATGTGAGGAACATGGTTTAGACACTAGAAAATGCTTCTCTGACAATAAGGCTGCACCAGACAGAATTTTAACACTGGAATCTTCCTCACAGGTTTTTAAAAAATAGTTTATTGGGGCTGAAGTAGTGGCTCGGCAGTTGGAGTACTTGCCTAGTATGCGCAAGGACCCAGGTTCAAACCGCAGCACCACGTACACAACAAAGTGTCAGAGAAACAAAGGCCAGATGATAAAGATAAATAAATAAAATTCACACACTCTCTCTCTCCCTCTCTCCCTCTCTTTTTCTTTAAAAAAAAGTAGTTTGTAATCTCATCTCCAGTCATGGTAATTTCAGTCATATTAGAAAACAATCTGACTGATAAGAAAGAAATAGTTGAGTTGGGCAAATTATGGTACAAGTCTCTGTGGGCGTATAGAAATTAAAATATAATGGCTATGTAGTAGCACATTAAAATTTTTATGTTAAGATGCTCAGTGAAGAAAAATACACAATGTTATCTATAGTATGATTACTAATTATGTAAAATTTAACTATGAATGTGAATGAGGATTAAACTCGAATCCAGGAAAATAAAAATGATAGAGTTACATGGTATCATTATGATAAAAGCTATTTGTATGGAAAAAGTAAAAAGACATTCATCTCTTTTGAAGCATAACTGTGATCTTCACTGAGGACAGAAAGATAAATTAGTAGACTTAAAAACCTCCTCCAGTGTCAGAATTTCTAAGTTCCCAAGCTGCAAGGAGAGGTGGTATCCAGAGCCTGCTGCATTCCAAAGCATCACTGGTTTCCATTAAAATCTCATTTATGGAATTAAAAAATTAATTTTATAGAAATGAATTAGGGCAATCTCTTCATTAGAGTGCACTTGCTCTAATTGAGTTTTGAGTGATTGTAGTAGCCATTCTGGCACTGATATTTTAAAAGACAAATTCTGGTGTGAGTCTTTTTGTTCTTCTGCTGCTGGGAAAAACATATAGATGAGATTTTTCTAATTCTCACACTGGTGCTCTTGTTTCTGAAAATCCTAGTAAGGAAAGGTGCTATCTCAAGGAAACTGTTCATGATCGTGAATCCAATATAATGAGAATGCCTCAGTGGAAGCCAACCAGAGCCTCCCTTTAATGGGTAGAGAAGATGAAGCCCTCATCGTGAGACCTACATGGGAAAACGTAATGGCTGAGTTCAGGCTCTTCTTCTCACGCTAAAGCAACACTCTCGTTTTGGGAGAAGCATGTTGTAACTGTCTTTCCGGGTTGAAAGCTGTGCATGTACTTGGACATTTCAAATGTCCTACATTAATGAATACACACACACATTCACAGATATATTCTGTGGCAGCTGTGAGAATATGCCCTGCAGACCTCTGACCAAGGACTCCAGCTGCTGCACTCTGAAATCTGTCACTTCCCATGGCTGCTTCTGGCTGGTGACTGAGCCAGGCAAGGGTACCGAGGCTGACCCATCCCCGGGAGACACAGGGTTCCTCTCACAGTCAAATTTGGATCCTCAGCAGTCTTGCCAAAGTTGCTTTAGACAACAGGGCACACAAGGACATAGTTAAATAATTTTGTTCACTCTATCCCTCTGTCCCTTTCTTTCTTTCTTTCTTTTTAGAGAGAACAGTGAGAGAGAGAGACAGAGAAAATCAATTTTTATTATTGAGTTTTTCACGTGGCTTTCATTGCTCTGACACTTAGTTGTGTACAGGGGTGCTGGGGTTTGAACCCGTGTACTTGCGCACGCCAGGCAAGTGTGGTAACCGTCGAGCCACTGCTCCAGCCCCCCTCTCTCCTTTTCTTGATGTCAGACTTATAACATAGTTTCTTATATTTGCTCTCCTAATAAATTCCTTCCACATTTCATTCCATCTTAGCATCTTTTTTCCTGATGGTGGTGATGGTGGCGACAGTGGTGATGACAGTGCCTGTGTGTGTTTGTGTGTGTGTGTGCTTTATATACATAATTATTCTAAATATATAAATATACATACATATATGCATGTTTATATATTAGAAATTCTCTCCATTTGAAGGACATTAGTTGTATCCAGAGTTTTGCTGCTATAAAACTACTCACCTAACATGTTTTTCTAATTATTTCACTATTTCTTTGGGGGCAATTTTTTTAAGCCATAACCACAGTGACTTTCCCTTTGGGGCATACCTCCAAGCACTCACAGAGCAAATGCCACATATAACACTTTTTCCTTACGTGTATAGAATTTATGGTAGTTAAAAATTTTCTGAAAAATGTGCCCAGGCCTTACAGGTAGGTGTGCAAATCAAAGGAATGAGGAACTCATACTCTGTGGGTTCTGCCACAGTCCAGGGCAGTGCTGGAGGGAAGAGGGATTTTTTTAAATGCTTATTAGTGTATATTAATTATACAAAGTAGTGGGTTTCGCTATGACATATTTGTACATGCATATAGTGTAATTTGATCAAGTCTGCTCCCGTTACTAAGGAAGGATTTAGGGCAGCTTCTGGGGTCTTTTCATTCTTCTCTTCCTGTGATCACTCTTGAGTTGGCCCCTACTGCCCTACTCTCATCCCTTATGAATTAGATTTGCTGACTGCATGCAACAGAAATGGGTTCTGGATCACTGCCACAAAAAAGGAAGTAGAGGGGGTGATGTCAGGGAATAACAATCAGTGGGCAGCTAAAGGGTCAATTTTGGAAGGGTTCCACAGTAGAACTACAGGAACTATAGCCATGACCCTTTAACAAGTAAATCTGGTGAGTGAATCTCGGGATTAAGTAGACTCACAGGTTTCCTTGCCCTTCCATCACTTTCTGAAGATTCAAATCCTGAGAGAGAGAGACAGCCATGAATGTGCCCTGAAGCTGGGGGAACCCTCAGTGTCTTTAGAGCAGGCAGGTGCCTAGAATTTCACTCCCACCCAATGGACTTGAGGAAGTCCCCTCAAATATGCTGGGGAGAACTAAGAAAATGAATGTGGACCACTAGCCATAATAAAAATAATAATAGAGGCTGGAGCAGTGGCTCAGCGGTCATGGAGCTTGCCTGGCATGTGCAAGGACACAGGTTTGATCCCCAGCACCACGTACATAACAAAGTATTGGACCAATGAAGGCCACTTGGAGAGCTAAACAAAATTGGTTCTCTTTTCTCTCTGTCTCTTTCTCTCTCACTATCCCTCTCTCTCTTAAAAAAAAAGTAATAATAAATATCTAACACACACTTTTAAATAGGTGTCTAATCTTTGAGTTGTAGATGTTCAGACAGACCACAGCTGGTGAAGGGCCAGGTGAAAGTTTCCTAATTGGGACAAAACTTCACCATGGCTAGGAGTCTGCTTGAGATAACTCAGCTCCTAAGTTTCATCTCCATCCACAACCTTAGGCTTCTGCCCGACTGTCCAAAATTGAAATATTATCAGTACAAGGACAGTGATACCATCCATTAATTTACTTTCAAAGGTCTCTCACTTACCTTCTAGAGTTCTGCTATGGAAATTGCTGGCTCTCCAGCAGGTAGGTTTATTTTGTTTTGTGCTTTTGGAATTTTTCCCCTTCTGACTGATTCCCAAGTGTGATAAGCAGCACTATCAACAAATGGAAAGGCCAGGAAGCCTCCAGAAACATGAGCAATGCAATTCCCAATCCCTCCCTTCCTGAATCCATGTCATCTCCTCTCCTTAGCATACATGTTCTGTTGTTTTCTTTTATTGCACTTCATGACCCCTACCACTTTATCTTCCTTGAGAATACTTTTCTCCATCTAGTTCTTATCTGAAGGTGCCTCACTTTGAGCTCATCGCCAAGGCCTGTTTGTTCAAAGCAACCACAAGTAAATGCTCTTGGGAAATAATCATGAAGTCAGAGTCTACGTAAGATGAACTTGATTTTGCTAAGGGGGGAAAAGAAAACAACAACATCATTTACAAATGAGATTTGAATCCATGGGAATGAATACCAGGAGTTTTCAGGTAATTTACCAGCATTGTCATTCCAGGTAAAGATGGCCTTGCAACAGGAAGGATTTGACCGAAAAAAGCGAGGGTACAGAGACATCAATGAGATTGACATCAACATGAATGATCCTCTTTTTACAAAGCAATGGTATCTGGTAAGTCTTTGTTATTTCTAATATCTCTTGCTTTGAAACTCTGCAGAAAAGATACATTCCCATTTCCTCATCATTCAGCAGGATGTTAGCTAGCATCTGGCTTAATGAATGCCTCTGTGCACTCCAATATGCATTGGTTTTCCATCACTACTGTGCATCTCATCCCCTAATCTACTTTCTCCCTGAACTCTAAATAGCAATGATCTTCTAGGGTCAAAGTTACTCCCAACAGCTGTTCACATTCTCCTAGATTCTGAAAAAGTGCACCCCATGAGAGTCAAGTCTTGCAAAAACTTGTAAGTCAAATCAAAGATGAGGGAAGAGTAATCCAGGAATTTCGACAGCCAGAGTAATGGGAGGACACGATGAAGTCACCAGCACAACAGAAAGAACCCAGTGACTTCACACGGGGCAAGCAAGAAAGACCAGAGTCTAAGGTAGCAAAAGCAGCATCTCTTAGTGCTTCCTAGAACAGTGGCAGGAAATCAATTCCATAAGGCTTAATTGATGCAGAATTTAAGGCATTAAAATCCAATCTGTCTTGGTGAAGTTTTCTGGCTCACCAGCTGTTTGTCATGATCCATGTAGATTGGTTGGGTCACATTTAAAAGGATATTTGTGACTCCAAACCAACTCAGACCACAGGTCATGTTTAGAAAGAGAGTGACTAATTTATAAATATGAATGAAGCTTTGTTTTATTTAAGATTAAAAGATATTGAACAAGAAAGAAAACTAAATCACAGCCCTGTGAACTGCTATAGCATACAATTTCCCTCCTGGAGCTTCAGAGCTTGACTGACTTATGGTTTTGGGCATTGAGTTTTGAAAATCCAACATTGGTAATTCAGTGAGCTTATTGTATTAGTCTGAATAGGCTAGGTTTGTTGTGGTAATGAATAATCCTCAAATCAAAGATTGTGTCTCATTCCTGCTACCTGATTAATGCTTCATAATCTTTCAGGGACCAAGTTCAGACTCAGTTCTATCTTCACTACTTCTGCTTTCATAAGCAAAATTACACATTATCTCTTACAGTCTTTGCCTGGAATTGACAAACAACACGAGCTCACATGACATTAGCCAAAACCAGTTACATGGCATTATATCTTCAAAGGAGGTGTAGGATATAGTCTCAACCTTTTCCTGGAAGTAGAAGAGCAGTAATGTTTATAAAGAACACTAATGACATTCATACAATGTCTTAGTAATATCAGAATAACTGCTGATCTCTATGGCCTTTTCCCAACAAACTCTAACATCAGTATTTTTTTACAAACCATCTTTGAGAAAATCTTGCAAAGGAAAAACGTGCAAGAAAATAGGACAGTGAATGTATGAATGTGGAATTTTCTTCATCTTTCCTTCTTTCTTTTTGAATGTTTGGGGGGGCTGTATTTTTCTTCATTGGAACATTGTACTAAAGGTGAGTCACCTAATTCAGTTCAATAAATATTTTTGAGCAAGACTTGGTATGGTGGTACTAAAATTTCAAAGGTAAATAGGGTATACAAGATATTGTTATTTAGTGAGGACATTATATCCAAATAAGGATAATCCAAAATGGTGTGTGCTGCATTCCAAATGCGAGATAAAAACAGAGCTGTCTCAAGGAGGATTTTTTGCCATGGAAATTCCAAAATTTTTCTATAAAATGAGCTTGAAGGTAGAAATCTAGTTCAAGAGATGGGAGAATTGAAACATCATTTGCTAATTTACATAAAACAGAAAATATCAATTGTTTATATTAAAAAATAAAGAAGGAAGGGTGTAAGAGGTGGGGCAGGGGACACAGAAAACTACTGTTTAATGGAAAATGTAGCCTTGATTTTGGCCCTGGAACAGCAAACAAACTGTATGCATGCTTTACAATACCAAACTAATAAAACTCTCTGCTTTGGTCTGATACAGATCAACACTGGGCAAGCTGATGGTACTCCTGGGCTTGATTTGAATGTGGCAGAAGCCTGGGAGCTGGGATACACAGGGAAAGGTGTGACCATTGGAATTATGGATGATGGTGAGTATTTTGAAGGATTTACATCATTCGGAAGCAAAATTATCTTTGCATGCCTTCAGAATATGAAAGATTAATTGTTTTAGAGATGCTAATCAGAGAAAGAATTAGCATCTCTGACATTAGGCCTGATGACCACACTTCACTATTTCCAAATCCTCATAGTGAAGTATGCTCATCAGGCCTAATCAGTGGTCATTAAACCTGGTGACACCCTTAACAAATATTGTTTTGAATTAATAAATAAGACACTGAATAAACATAATAGCTACCTGTCATTCAACCTTAATTTCTTATTGGACTGTTGCTTATACCTCACCTTAAAATATCTTCTGAACCTATTTATATTTACTATTTATTTTTCTAAATACACACTATGCAACATAATAGATAATAACTTTATGTGGCTGCACACATTTAAATTTTAATTAGTTCAAGGTAAATAAAAATACAATTGTTTAATCACACTAGCTTCATTTGAAGGTTTGTGGAATTTTTTTGGTCTTGCTTTGTTTTGATTCTTGTGGTGCTAAGGATGGGTCCCAGGGCCTTGCACATTCTAGGCAATCACTCTACCACTAAGCTACATCCTAACCCATCATTTCAAGTTCTTGATAACCTCATGGATGAGTTCAGTTGCTGAAATTTAGTTTAATTCTATTTCCATCATCAGAAAAAGTCCTATTAGATATTGTAGCTCTATATCTATAAAATTGCTTTTGAGTAACAAAATCAGGGTTTGGGAAAATTTAACATCAATGCTACTTTCAGAATAAACCCTTGTAAAGTAGCCTTTGATTAGCTTTCATTACAGATACCCACCCACCCCCATATATTATTCTACCCTGTATGTCTTCCAGACAAAGATTTAACAGAGCTTTATTTTCTATAATTTGAAAACTTTTATTTCTGTGATATTAAAACTCATTAGTTGGATGAATTGGTGATTTGCCAACTGCACATGCCCTTGATTCTGCCAAGATTCTACAGAATCACTGCCCTGCAGTCATTTCATTGTGAGGTGCTTCTGTCCTTCATCAGCTAACCGAGCCCCCAGCCAAAAGCTCCACTGCGCATTATTGGTCTCATCACATACAAAGGCTGTTCAGAGATGAAACAATAGAGCCTTTCCCTTCTGCAGATCCTCAGAGAACACAGTGTTGACTAACAGTAGCCTTTGAAGCAGAGTGTGAAGCCAGTGTGCTTAAAATCTGTGTTGTCTTTGTACGGGCTCATTAAATACCAACGCAACAATGCCTCCGTGTTCTCTGATGTTTGAGATGTTTTGAAGTGGATGTGAAAGCTTTCTCCAGTGGCCAAGCTCTCTCATAAGAAGAAAGGAGCTCTTGCACATGCCAGGCAAGTGTTCTACCATTGAGCTACACCCCAACCCATCATTTTAAGAGGGTACATGAACAGATGTCAGGAGTTTATGAGTGCTTTGCTTTTGTTTTGTTTGTTCCTAACACTTTGGCTTAGAAACCTTTCCAAAGCAGTTGAGGTCAGCTCACTGAGGAAAAGAAGAATCTAGGTTTGGGGGAAACCTGCCCAGGATATATTGTGATGACTAACCCGAACAGTACTGCGCATCCTCTACTGGGGATCAGAGAGACCACCCTAAATGGCACTACAATGACAGCACGGGCACATTGCTCTTATGAAACCTCCAACAACCGTGTAGATGCCCATTTCAGATGTCTTTAACTGTAGCCCCCTTGACTAACACTTAAGCCATCCCTTCCAGACTGTAGGAGACAAAGACTCCTGATAAAGCCCTGCAGAAAGTCCTAGCAGAATTTCTTGATTTATCTTATTTCTTCTGAAGGTTAGTGGTCTTTGGGATCCCCAAGCATGAATACCCCCACCCCAATTAAAGCTCCTGACTTCTCCAAGCCACTCCAAATTTGAAGGAACTCTTTTAATGTTACTATTCATCATAATTCTGTGGAATGATGGAAGTCAGACATTTCTGCTAAGATCTCACTGGGGTCTTTCATGTAGTTGGTATCAGGAGGCTGCTGGGGTTGGAGTCTACTGGAGCCTTAAGGGGGATGTTGAAATGGCTAAGCCTTTGTCCTTTTCCATGTAGTCTCAGGACCTGTCCTTTCCACATGGGATCTTCAGAAAGGTAGTTGGATTTCTCACAGATGGTTCAGGACTCCCTAGAGAAGATGTTCCAAGAGAGAAGGAGAAGCTGCCAGTCCTCATAAAGGATGGACCTGGAGTGGGAATGCATCACTCTGCCACTGCTGCTGGGTGGATAGTCACAGGGTCAGATCACACTCCAGGGATGGGAAATAGCTCTGCCTCCTGGTACAGAGAGAAACAACGGATCTGTGGCCATCTCTGATCCACCAGGGTTAGTGAGCATAACCGCAGAAAGGAACAACTACCAAGCCATTGTCCAAAGCCACTGTTGAGTAGCAAGATGAGCACTTTTGGGACAAGAACAGCCTCACACACAACCAGGACAAGGCCAGGTACTCGGCAGCCTGTAACCATTAGGTATCTCTGCCCTAATACCCAGAAATGGAAAAAAAGGGAACGGTAGTGCTAAATTTTCTTTATTAACTTCCTGCATATGTGAGTGGAACAGTGTTTCCCAGACATTTTGTCAGCAAGCTATTCCAAAATAAACGTTAAAGATACTGGTTTGGCAGAAGGATTGCAAATTCAAGGTCAGCCTGGGCAACTTAGGGAGACCCTGTTTCAAAATAAAATAAAATAAAATAAAAGGTCTGGGGATGTAACTCGTTGGTAGAATGAGTCAATCTCCCAAAACAGGAAAAAAAACTGATAATGATACTACCCTGATACCTTAGGGCAAAAATAATGTAAGATCTTATAAACATTGGTGCTATATATTTTGGCCTGTATGATAAAGTTCAATTATCTGCATGAAGAAGGTTCAATTTGTGGACAATCCAGTGTTTTTGCCATATTTTATTGGCACATTCTAATTATGCAAAATGGTGGAATTCATTGTTACATATTTGTACATGCATATAACAATATAATTTGATCAATATCCTTCCCATGTACCTCTCCCCAATTTCTCTCCCCATCTCCCTCTCCCAGTACCTTTCCTCTACTCTGTTGAGACCCCTTTGATTTTTGGGAAATTCCTCCCCCTCCTTTTCCCCGCTTTATTTTTTTCTCTCTCCTTTCACATATGAGAGAAAACATGACCCTTGACTTTTCTGAATCTGTTTTATCCTCCTTAACATCATGCTCTTCAGTTCCATCTGTTTTCCTGCAAATGACCAAATGACATAATTTAATTCTTCTTTATGGTTGAATATAACTCCATTGAATGTATGCACATATGTGTGTGTGTGTGTGTGTGTGTGTGTGTACCACATTTTCTTTATCCATTCATCCATTGATTGACACCTAGCCTGGTTCCATAATTCGGCTATTGTGAAATTGTGACAGGGCAGGTCTAACAGCCATCTACCTCTCTCTGAGTGCCCAATTCAAAACTAAGTCATCACCCCCACTGCCAGCTCTAGTGATGTGATAAATGTTCATTAAACATCTTCTACCTTCACTTAGATATAATGCAATGTAATTCCATATGCTATACATTACTGAGAGAGTGTCTCTTGGTTAGCCATTACCCAAAGGGTCAAAAGGCATTTCATAAGGGTCTGCTAGGACATTCCAGGCATGCAAATATCAGTAAGCACCCTGTTTAATTATGATAACTTCATCACTTTTATTGTAATGGGACTGTACAGTGTTGGGAACGTGACCTAGAAAATGGGATATGACCATCATGGGACATAGGCATAGACAAGTCACCCAATCCAGGCACAATTTTGAACAAGTGATTGGCTCTTGAGCTCATAAGCAGTCTGGGAAGGCATGGAACAGGCCTTTAGCCAATGCCAAACAGAGACAAGGAATTAAGATTGAAGGCCAGGGAGGCAGGGCCAAAGGGTGCTTCAAGTTGAAATAATAATAAAACAACTAACATTTTCTAAGTGCCCAGTAGGTGCTAGACACTGCTTAGCATTCTGAAACTCAGCTACAGTTACTCTCTAAGATTAGTACTATTATTACTCCCCTTTTTCAGATGAAGAAACTGAGGTTTAGGGAGGCCAGAAACTTCCCAATTTCTCACAACTAATTTCTAGCACATGTTTTGTGCTAAACCCATCTCTTGGTTCTGCCTTCATAATGCGACTTCATGAATCCATGTTCATAAACATTCAAGCTTAAGGGATAGTCTTAACGATTAATATCCAAGATATTTAGAACTCTGCATTACCTAAGAAAGCAATATGAAGGTATACTAAGTTGACTGTTCCAGTTACATAACAAATGGCCCCAACACTTAACAGCTTAAAATAACGATTTATTTTTGCTCATGATTTTGTGACACAGGAATCTGCAAAGAGCCTGGCTGGGAATTTTTCACTTAGGATCTTTCATGCAGTGAAGGTGAAATGTCAACTGGGCTGCAGTCACTTGAAGGCTCACCCGAGCTGGACACTCAAGATGGTGTGCTCCCTCGGCTGGCAGTTGATGTTAGCTGCCACTAGAGCCCTGCCGAGATTGTCAGAGTGCTAGCATGTTATATTCTCCTCTAATTTGGTCTA
Source organism: Aplodontia rufa (assembly GCA_004027875.1). Classification (NCBI taxonomy): domain Eukaryota; kingdom Metazoa; phylum Chordata; class Mammalia; order Rodentia; family Aplodontiidae; genus Aplodontia; species Aplodontia rufa. Next base: position 61,462 of record PVKS010001320.1, read on the forward strand.
TAAATTCTAGCTTGTAATGATAGGACTCCAGGGGAATTGGCTGTAGGTGTTTACAATGTGCCTGTCTCAGTCTGTTCCCACTGCTATAACAGCATACCTTAGACTAGGTAATTTGCAAACCGTAGAAATTTATTCTCACAGTTCTGGAGGCCGGAGAGGAAGTGGAAGATTGAGGCACCAGCAGATTTAATGTCTGGTGAGGGCTCATTCTCTGCCTCCATGATTGTACCTTGTTGTCATCCCCAGAAGGGATAAACAGTGTATCCTCACATAGCAGAGGCACAAAAAAGGAATGAACTTTCTCCCTCCAGCCCTTTTAGAAAGGGATTAATCCTATTTGTAAGAATAGAGCCCTCAGGATTCAATCACCATCGAAAGGTCTTACCTCTTCATTCTAATGCATTAGGGATTACGTTTCAACTGAACTTTGTAAGGACACAAACATTCAAACTACAGTGCTCAACCCATGGCCCCCAAAACTCATGTCAATCTTACACAGGAAAACATTCATTCAATTCCAGTGGCCCCCAAAGTCTCCAGCACCAGCAAAAATGAAGAATACAAACAATGATAGGTGCTAGAGGGACTGTGGGAAAAGAGGAACACTGTTACATTGCTGGTGGGACTGCAAACTGGTACAGTCACTCTGGAAAGCAGTGCGAAGACTCCTCAAAAAATTACAGCTGGAAATGCCTTTTGACCCAGATATCCCACTCCTGGGTATCTTCCCAAAAGAGCTAGAATTGGCTTACTGTAGAGATACAGCTTGATCAATGTTTATAGCAGCTCAATTTACTATAGCTAAATTATGGAACCAACCCAGATGCCCCTCACTTGATGAATGGATCCAAAAACTGTGGTACATATATACAATGAAATACTATTCGGCTATTAGAGAAAATGATATTATGGCATTTACAGCCAAATGGATGGAGATGGAAAAAATTTACTAAGTGAAGCATCCCAAACTCAGAGACTCAAGGGCCGAATATTTTCTCTCATTTATGGAAGCTAGAATATAAGCGGAAACAGTACTTTAGATAGCTAACCTAACAATTACTTCAACATGTATCAGTTCTTACATGATCATGGGGAAACTGTGCTTAGGTTCCTGGGGGATATAGGGAGGGAGGGAGGGAGGGGGGAAGGGAATAGGAAGGACATTAAGGTGACCAGAGGGAGGTAGTATGGAGGAATCTAATCTGAGGGGAACGTCCGACTTCCATGAGAAGTCCAATTAACTTGGGGCTTAAGAAAAGTGAAACATGGAACCATGGGGAACCCAAAGGGGGGGAACCATGGTCTGGCACCAGTATTGGCTTGTTCTGTCATTCCACTTTTGTTCTTGATTGTTTGATGATGAATCCCTCCTAGTTGTAAGACCATGTTTATCGAATAAAAATTTTAAAAAATGTCTCCAGCACCAGGTGAAAAGTTTAAAGCCCAGGCTTTCATCTAAATACCATTTTAAATCAGACCTGGGTAAAACCCCAGGTACAGTTCATCATGAGGCAAACTCCTCTCCACTGTGTTCCTATGATCAAGCAAGTAATGAACTTCCACAATACAGTGGTGAGACAGGAAGAGGAGGGACATTCTCATTCCAAAAGGGAGATGTAAGGAAGAAAAAAACACAGGGGCAACAGGTCCCAAGTATGTCCAAAATCCAAAAAAGCAACCAATAAATCTTCAGGCTTGAGAACAATCTTTTGCTCTATGTCCTATCATCTGGACACATTGGGGAAAGGGTTGGGATTCCAAGGCTCCATGTATGGCAAAAACCTGTTCCTCAAAGATGACACCTTCTTGCTGTCTCCTCACAAGGCAAAAGAGACGGAATGACAAAAGAAATTAAACCACTTCCTCTCATCTCCTTTTTAAGAGCAATAATCCCACCCATTGATGCTGGTGATGTGGATGTTGGGTTCGTGTCCTCTCGGAGTCAAAGAATGAAACCGAGGGACACCGAGGCAAGCGTAGTAGACAAGTTTTATTATAGAAAGCATAGAAAGTAAAGCATAGGGAAAAGAGCAGACTTCCCCCAGATGGGGGAAGGGGACAGAGCAGATGAGGCAGTGAGGTTTGCCCCTTTTATATGACAACCCCTCCTGGATTGGTTATTGCTTCCCTGCCCCTGTACAGGCGCTGGGAATCCTGGTCCAGTCTCTGATCCATGCATTAGGTTCTTTGATCCATGCCTTAGGCGCCAAGAAAGACTGTGGTTCCTTGCTTAGCAGCAGGGAGTGTCTGCATCTGGGCCTATCTTATCAGACCCTCATTAGCATTGGGGGATGTCTTTGCCTTCTCGGAAAAAATGATCTCCTTATCAACCCACATTGCTCTGCCTACACTGAACTGTCTAACTTTTCTGCCTCACCATGAGGGCCCCTCGGGACCAAATCACCAAAAGGCCCTACCTCACAATATTATTACATTGTGATTTAAATTTCAACATGAATTTTGGAGGGACACAGATGTCCAAACCAAAGCAGTGCCTTTGCAAAGTACTTTTTTTATCCTACTGAAGGGCCTACTGCCTAAGTGTCCATCCTGTGACCAGGTGTCCCTCTCATAGGAAACCTGCTCATATTGGTAGATGCCCTGTCTTGTCTGGCCTATGTCCAAGTTATTTCCATCAAGACAGTCACTGTAAAGGAGAGCCTTAACTGAGGAAGAAGTTAAGTTCTGGTGTGTTAGTCAGATGAGACACAGAGGAAGTGATACAAAAAGAAAACATGAAATAATAGGTGCCATTTATTACTTACAGATCCAAAAGGAAGAGATCAGCATGCCACAGAGCCAGAGACAAGGGGCAGTGGGACATCTGGGACATGAACACTCTACCAGCAACTAGGATGTAAGAGAAAAAGCAAGAGACTTATGAGCCAAAGTCTTTTGGGGGTGTAGAACCACACTAGGAGTTTCTCACAGGGCATTCTAATTTATGTGTTTAGAGCAGAAAAACCTGAGTCCCTAAGAATCACAAGGTAATCACAGTGTACCCTCTCAGCCCATGGAGGATATGGCAACCAATGGGTCAAGCCAAGTAGGCTGTTATCTAGCAGTAAATAGGAAAGTTGTCACCAGGAGGCAGCTGGATAAAGCAGGTACTTGAATTGGCCACACTGAAGAACTGGGAAGAGTCAGGAACTGGAAACCATGTTAGAAAGGACTAAGCCTTACTTCTGTTATGAAAAAGTTAAACCTGAGATAACATAATATTATATAAATTCACTATATTACATACAAGTTTCATACTTGGCCTATGATTTCCCCCAAAGTGAGCAGCCAACGGGAACAGGTGGAAGATTCCTGGCCCTTTCTGACCTAGCCTTGGAAGTCGCATGATGGTGTTTCACTATATCTGTTGTCTAAAGCAGTTACAAGCTCACCCAGATTGAAGGGAAGGCAATGGGCTCACCTCTCAATGAGAAGTGTAACATTGTCACATTGTAGAAGACATGTGCGATAGGAGATATGGTAAAGACATCTTTGGAAAATGCAGTATGGTCATTGAGGCCCAGTCCTCATCAACATTTAATTAAGTGGGGGTAGGGAGTACAGATGGTTTCATTGGGACACTGGAAGGAACTGAGCTCAGGACCAGGGTCCTGAGATGTTAAACATCTCAACTTAACTACCGGCATCCTAAGTAAGAATATGCACATAGAACCCTTGCTAGTTCCCTTAAGTCTCCAAAACTGTTAGAGGTTCCTGAGAATTTGGACTGTTGTGGGTTATACTTTTGGAGCAGACTGAAATTGCTAACAGGATACTGATGGTTTATGAACAAAAATATAACCAAATATTGGTCATTTTTGACCAATATTCATTATAGGTGACTGATCTTGAGTTGCTCCCCCTTCCTTAGCATGAGACCCATAGCATCACAGTGCAGCCATAGAGAGGTGCACATCTCGCCTCTGTGTTTAAACTATCTTTTTATGTAGTATTTATACCGTGCCTGGAATTCATCCTTGAAAAATAAGTAAAAGCATAAAAAATAATAATACATTGCTAATGTAAGAATTTTAAAAATAAATAAGCTGATCAAGAATCGTGTTTAGTATATTCCACCTCAAGAGATAATTAAATATGCAAGAATTTTAAAATACTACCTATATATCAAATTATTGTGTTCATTCCTTAGTTCACTACTATTTTTTCTGAATCGTATCCATCATCTGCAGTTTTATCAATAATATTTTCTTTCTCAGATCAGTCTCTATCCATTCTAACTCAATAATTAGTCTTCCCCTTAATCTGATTAAAGACTCTTGATTTTAATTAGGCTAAATTTGTCTTGTTTTAATTCTAAGTTCCTTCTGGTCTAAAATTATCTCCATGTTCCAATATTTTCCCTTCACAGAGTAGAGACTACCGATTGTCAGAATATTTTTCTCTTAAACAAGTTCTGCTATCAGGACATGAAGCCTGGTTTTGAAAACTGGCTTCCAGTTAGAAAAAGCACCGTGTGTGTGTGTGTGTGTGTGTGTGTGTGTGTGTGTCTTCTTTTTGCTTACCAATATGTTACAAAAAAAATTTGCCCAGCAATGTTAACAAATTTCAATAAACATATACCATTTAAGTTCAACACAATGTACTAAAACCAAGTCTACATTACTCTAGTGGTGTGGTGAATGAGGTTACTAATGATGACAATAAGAAATGTAAGATATTGTTTAATACAAGCTAAACACTTTCAGTGAATTGTCTCTAATCTTGACTACGGCTTTGCAAGGTGAATAATTGTCCCACTTCAAAGATGAATAAATCAAGACTCAGAGAGAAAGACTGTGTTACTTGGCCAGTATTACATTATCTAATCTTTGAAGGGACCTGGATTGGGTGGTCTGAAAGCCTATGCTCATCCCCAGCCTTAATTGACTTTCTTTAAATTAGGGTCCAGAACAAAGCTTGACAACTTTTAAAAATATTAGTCTGCCTCTGCAGCACTTGGGAGGGGAGTGGTAGAGTTGTCCCGACTGTAGGTGGGAAGTGACTGGCTATACTCTCATGTGCTATCATTCAGTGACTCCCAATCCAGAATTTATTTTTATAACCAGAAGTAAACACAAAAAAATCTTTGTAAGAAGGAAATTCTGCCACTCACGACAACATGGATAAGTCTACAGGACATTACACTAAGTGAAATAAGCCAGTCATAGAAGGACAAATATTGCACTTGGACAAAGAATCTGAAACAGTGAAGCTTATAAAACCATTGGTTTCCAGGGGCCCCTGGGATGAGGAAATCAAGAGTTGCTATTAAAAGGAAATGAAATTTCAGTTAAATAAAATGAATAAGTTTTGAAAATCTTTTGTATAATGTTATGTTTATAGTTTACAATGGTATATTGCACATTTACATTTTGTTAATAGAGTAGATCTCATATTAAATGCTCTTACTACAATAAAAAATGTTTGTTGAGGGCTTTGTCCCCTTCTCCCACTCTGGGGGAAGTCTGCTTTTTTTCCCTATGCTTTACTTTCTGTGCTTTCTATAATAAAACTTGTCTACTAAAAAAAAAAAAAAAAATCTTTGTAGAAATCTGCATCCCAATACAAATTCTGTTTTGCGGGGCAAACTTATAATGGCATCACAGTCTTAGTACGCATGCAATGAAGATGCCAGGAGGCACTTAATGACACTTCCAGCTTCTAAGTATTGCATCCCAGTATAATTAATAAATGCACCAGCTGCTGCGCTAAGCACACCCCATGCATTAATTTTTTAACCCCAACCTGTTCTCATCTCCAGTTGTTAAGAAGGAAACAAGCACAGAGAGGCCAAGCAACTTGCCTGAATTTCTGCTTCCAGTAACTGAAGTGGTTGGGAGTCCAACTCTGATTTTTGGTTCCAAATACCTACATTGGCAACCACTATTCTTGGTAGTCTCGGGAACCTGTCCTGTTTCCCAGAAGCCTAGATGTAGTGTGATTGCTACAAAAATTGTGTGACTCCACGGACCAGATAAGAGCTTTTCAATTGCCCTTGATGTTCTATGGTGACATCTAAGGTCCAAGCATCTGATGGAACCCAGCGGTGTTCATAGACATAATTCTAGCCTTGGAATGACTTGTGGGCAAAAAGACAGGCCCATATTCAAGAGAAAGCATGGGACTCCTGCTGAAAGAATTGAAGTGCCTGACTCCTTGGAAAGCCATATTCCATGGAGACAGCATCAGGTTCCAGCCGGGAACCCCTCACTGGAAATCATTTGCCCTTTCCTAATAATGGCTTTTCTCCCTGAGCTGCGTTCCTCTTCTTATTTCCATGCCCAAGTATGCTCTCCTAATCTATTGCTGTCCTTGCCCTGTTAAATAATCATCACTTTTCCTCCCCAGAGCCAGTCTCGTTTCAGAAGAAATGCCAGTTTGTGCTTTAGAAATGTCAGGATTTCTACAAATCTCTTTTAAATCACTGCTTTGGTGAGCCATCCATCTCACAGTCACTAAGCCCCTTAGTTGTGACATTTATTCAGAAGTGTAATCCTTGGGCCCAAAGCTCTAATTGGCTTCACTCCTCTGAAGTGTGTCTGGAAGCAGCTACCTCTCCACTCGGCGGTGCAGCCTGCCTTCATCCAGATGGGAGAGGCAAGGCTGGGGCTTGGGATGGGTGCTCACTCTGCCACCAGCTGTGGCAGGTCTCCTGGTGCCAGCCCCAAAGGAGGACACTTCCTGGAGCTTTTCTGAGGACATGGTGACAAGTATTAACCTTCCGTTCCTATGTTGTGTCTTTCCACAGGGATTGACTATCTCCACCCAGACCTGGCCTCCAACTATGTAAGTACAAGCTGTCTTTGGTGGGGGAAATGTGTGCTTTAAGTGTTCTGGTGTCCCACGTTATTAGAAAATACATGGGCACACATGCACAGGAGCATGCACAAATGAACACATGCATCCATATATGCAAGAACATGCACACAGACAAGCATGCATGCATATGCACATGTGCACACATACACACACAGACTCAGTAGAACAACAGTTTATCTTGTTAGACCCCAAGATCAAGCCAAATGCAAACACAACATGGGGACTGGTAGCAGGCAGGGGCAGCAGCTTTGTGGGGAAAACAGAAAGAAACTTGAAGTTTAAAATAACAGAATACAAGCAAAATAGGTACAGGGAGGGGTGCAGAAGAGAGAGACTTGGCAAGGCTTAAATCAACTCTGGCTAGCAATACTGGACTGAAAGGTGGAAATGAGCCATTTGGGTGCTTGCTGGACAAAAACGAAGGCAAAATGCCAAAAACTGCAGCAATTCACATTACAACTGTCACTTTGTGAAAGTAAGAATGCTAATCTTTTTTTTATTCTTTGAGTTGCTTATATCATGTCACACAGATGTCCCCTGCACCATTGAGCAGCACAAAAACTGTTAATAGGGAATCACATGAACACTGCTGGGTTACCACGGTGCATTCTAATTCTGACCCAGTGAATCACTCACTCACTGACCTCCTGATGAAACATACAAGCCCATGTTTTAAACCTAGAGAGTACAATATGAAAGCATCAGTGTGTTCACTAAAATTATCCAAACTATTACTAAGCCATCCTTCCCCTATAAACTCCAGACCGAAGGATAAAAAATATCTTTAGCTAAAGAGATTTATATTTAGGAGGTCATTGACTTAAAAAGGAGAAAGCGTGGTTAACAATCAAAAGTGTTTGGGGGTCAATGTTCTGGGTTCTTTGCCCTAGAAGGTTGTGTGTCTACATTGCAAAAAGAAAGTGGGGGAATTTCCATGTGCTTGGTGCTCTGGGCATCAGGAAACAGGGCAGCAATGCTTGTGTATTGACTGTATGTGTCATTATAAATCTGAAAGCATCCAAATTGAACACTGCATCTTTTTCAATGTTAAGGAAATGTGAAATGACTCTCTAGTGCAGTCCAGTCATTTTGGTCCTGGAAAGAAATGACAGAACTTAAGTCAAAACTATACTCCCAGTGATGATAATCTCTTCCTGTAGAAAAGACAGTATTGAACTGGCTGTGAGTGGCAGAGTGGTCCTGTGAGTGGTACTTTCTCCTCCCCTGTCCCCATGGCTTTCCGCCCCACTGCTACCACACATGGAGCGTAGAGTATAGATGATCATCTTTCACGCTCTTTCTTAAAGAAATTGCCCCAGGACAGTCCTTCCTTGGCTTCTGCTAATCTTGGCTGACTTCCTGGCTCCCTCCTTTCTCTGCATACTCCACAACTCTAGGGCCCTGGAGATGGCTCCAAAGGGGAGATTGAGAAATGCGTGTGTTGCCCTTTTTCCAAGGCTCTGATATCTCAGGGCCTTTCCTCATAGAAAGATGGCAAGGATACTGACCTGTGGGCCAGACACAGTCCAGCAGAGAGTGCTGCTCTTCACTCCCAGAGACATCAGTATTTTTCATGATTCCCTCTATCTCCAATCCCCAGCATCTCCTGGAGTAGCCATATAGGAGCAGTTACATAGGGGTCTGCTCACTTTCCCAAACCATCGTTGCTCTGTCTTACCACTTGGAGACCCCAAGGTTGGGTGGCTGCCCGTCAGGCTGGAAAGCTAATGGTGCGTAACCTCTCTACTGCACTTACGGTCCAGTCCCGTGAAGGCCAAGACCACCATGACTCACATCCTTGCCCTCCCCTTCTCTGCATCTCAGCCAGGCATTCCCTGACAGCCTGCTCCCAGCTCCAGTTGCCAGATTAAAAAGGGATATGAATTCACATGGGGGAAAAAATCCTCAAGGGTTCTAATGAGCTCCAAGTGCAATGCTAGTAGGCAGTGTGATTCATCTGCCAAAACCCTCATCTGAAATTAGGAAGGGAAGCATCCAAATTGAGAGGTGCCACCAGCCCCCACCCCAATCAGCAAAGCTCAGAAACAAGCTGGAGAATTCTATGGGCTCTGAGTGTTAGCTTTTTTGTTGTTGTTGTTCCCATTTCTTTTCTAAAAACATTCTTTCTAATTAAAAAACAATTGTGTCCTCTGTAGAAAAACCGGAAAAAAACAAAAAAGATTCAAAACTATAAGTTTATCATTCTTAATATTTTGGGCTCTCGGGGCTGGAGCGTGGCTAGGTGGTTATGGCGCTTGCCCGGCATGCGCAAGTACACGGGTTCAAACCCCAACATACACATACGAAACTGTCACAGCAATGAAAGCCATGTGAAAAACTCAATAAAAATTGATTCTCTCTCTCACTCTCTCACTTTCCTTCTCTCCTTAAAAAAATATTTTGGGCTTTCATTTCTATATGCAAAATTTTAATGAAATTGGACATATATAAACAGTATCCCCCTATCCAGCTGATATGTCATGAACATTTTTATACTTTTAGTATTTGTTCAAACACGACTTGAAGGGCTATATTGTATTATCTCATGCCATAGTTTATTTAAGCATTCTGATCCCAGTTGTTGGATAATTAGTTTGTTTCCAATGGGTATTTCACTGTATGAGGGAACGTGACAGAGGCATGGCCGAGGGACTCCATAACCTGCTAAGGAGAGCTGAAAAAACTGGAAAAGTTTATTCTGGAAAGAAGAAAACAAGAAGCATGTTAAGTATGTTTTAAAACATTTTAATTTCTCCTATGGAATTATGCTTTCAACTTCTTCAGTAATTTCTCCCAAGAAAATTCCCACCAATGACTGGCAACTGCAGAAAGAAGATACTGGTTCAGTTAAAATCACTGGACAGGAGAACTGCTTAGTGATTCAGGTTAATAAACAAATGGAACAATTATCTGAAAAGCTCCGAGAGGGGGGCTGATGGCCATTGGCTGAGAAGAGAAAATGTCTATACTAACCTTAATCTAGATGACATTAAATAACTGAATAGACAATGTGCTTTCCGTATAAAATTGTGCATCTTGAAAACTTCCATCCAGAACCAGGTCTGAGCCTTCAACATTCATCAAACACTTGGAACCTTACAAAGAATACGTAGACGTGCACACATGTTTGGGAAAATTTCCTGTCTCTTTGGTACCAGAGATAAAACTGAAAATCCAAATGCCTCATTCTTAATTCCTTAGCGGAGAAACCAAACTGACTGGCTTTTTCCAGTCGCAGTGTCTCTCATGCCCTGTATAGAGTTGAGACTGAAGCTCCTCATCACATTTATCTTCTTTATTTTTAATTAAAAATTTTACACTAACATTAACAGAATGAGGATGGCGGTGGCGCGAACCTGCCCAGGAGAGCAATGAAACCAGCAGACAATCATAGGCTCGAAAATTGTGTGGGCAAAGGATTAATAGGCAGCGTCACACCTTGTTAAGTGGCTTAATGGCTTGGATGTGATGAGCTAGCCCAGTGCCCATCTAGGGAGAGGTACTTTGGGGATGTCTTTGTTTGGGTTTTCCCAGAAACAGATGAAGGTTTGAGCAGAAGTAGTTAATTTGGGAAGAGTTCCTAGGGAGCAGAGGTAGGGAAGGGGAGGAATGAGCTAGAGAAAGGAAGACAGCCAATAAACAATGTACTACCAGACAATTGCCCCTGGGGCAGCTGGAGCTTAAATTCACTAGGGAAATCTGGGAGATGGTGTAGAATATGTGTGCCAAATGATCTCACCTGACATGGGTTACTGGAGAAGCTGGGGGGATTTGTATGCCAACTCCACCAGTCATTGGCTGAGAGCTGGTCTGAGGGGATGTTTATAACACAGCACTTCCTACTCCCTCCCTCCAAAGGGGTACACAGCAACATCTCCCACACAGAGAGGGTGCCTTGGCCATCTCTTAAAGGTTACAATAAACAGAAATGTTCTGTTCTGGGGAAAATTTTTTTTAAAAAAACTCTTTCTTGTTACTGATTTATTCTAAATGAGAAGTGAAAATTTTACCCAAGGCTCCTCAGAAAAATTTCTTCATAATCAAACCAGGCAAAATGTTTCCCAAAGCAGAATTATTTTCAAAGCTTGGTTACTCCATATATTAAAAGAAAGGGATCAGAGTGTGCTGGTAGCTCAGCGTTCTTTCCATTAAACTGAGAATTAAAATACTTTGAAAACAGCAAATCAATATACGAATATAAGTCATTACTGTTAATTTAATTCAACAAATCTACATTGAGCCTGTTGAGTGTTAGGAGTGAAGGATGATAACAGCCACTTGTATTATTACTCTATTGTTCCATGATTAAACTTAATCTTAGGGATTCAGTCACTGGCAAATGCTCACCATTCCAAATAATTAAAATTCTCCTTTTTCCAACCCAATAGTAATATTAATTGAGTATTTTCCAAGAGACTATTTTAGACCAAGTCCAAATCAGAGTCTCCGTTACCATCTTCTCTATGCAAAGAGTCTGTATAGTTTCTCTAGCTCAGAACCACACTGTGTGTTGAGCCTGCCATGAACAAGGCTCAGAGGAAGAGCAATCAACAAGACGCAGCCACACCCCGGAGAGAGAAGACTGCAGGTCAGGAAGGACACAAGTGCACAAGACGAGTCTTACAAGGTGAGGGGAGGTTGTTCAACTCTTGAGTGTGTGGTGCCTGGTCCAGTGATGATTATAGGCTTGGATTCATGGTACTGGTCCAAGGCTAAGTCTGTGGAATAGAAGAGAAGGCACTTCTTCAAGAACACGTGGAGTGTGACTGAAATGGCAACTTTCACAGCATGGGAGTGGTTGGGCAAGGCATCTCCAGCTTTGCTTCAAAGCCCTGCTTTGCTCTAGCCACAAAGTTAAAGAAATGGTTGGTGGGTCTACAAAACCCAGGGAGAGTCTCCTTGCTATGTACTGGGGTGTCTCAGGCAGGGCATCAGACAGGGATTTGAAGGCAAGTACACATTTAACTTTCTGAAACCGTGGGTTCCTATCGAACATGTACAGACATTTTTATCTTTATTCCAAAAACAATACAGTATAACAACTATATACCTAGTGTTTACTTTGCATAAGGTATTATAAGTAATCTAGAGATGGCTCAAAGTACACAGGAAGATGTGCCTATGTTATGTGCAAAAACTATGCCATTTTATATAAGGGACTTAAGCATCTGTGGATTGGGCCATCCTAGGGAATTTAGGTACTCTGGAAGCAATCTCACGTGGGTCCCTGGGGGCAACTGTACTTCACTTGGGAGGATATCCCAGGAAGCGCTAGAAAGGGAGACGGGAAGTAAGAACAAAAAGAGAAGGCAGCCAAGGAAGGACTTGCTAATAAGCAAATTGCCGCTGAGGGTAATGGGAGCTTGATTTCACTAAAGGATTCTGGGCAGCAGGGTAGATAGAACCGGCCTCAGTTACCCATCAAATCCTGTCAATCACCGATTGAGACTGAAGTGGAGGAAAGAGGAGATTAATTGCTGGCTTTCCTGGCCTGCCCTACAGAGGAGAGTGTAGTACATAGGAAGTTGACAAAGGGCTGCATGTGCTGACCGCTGGAAAATGAGCAGCGAGCAAAGGTGGGTTCTGACAGGGTGATGGTAGTCGGAACCGAGTCAAACCCAACAGTGGCTCCTGGATCCTTATTTCCTAATTGTGCAACTTTAGATGAGTATATTAGACCTCTTAGTATTTTCATTTCCTCATTTATAAAATGGGCAAAGTGAGAGTCTAGTCAGATTTGTTGTTATCATCAGGTGTGTGTGTGTGTGTGTGTGTGTGTGTGTGTGTACATATGTATATATAATGTGTATCGGGCCTGGCATGTAATAGCTGCTCAATAAACATTCATTTCCTCTTTTAAGAGTTAAGGTTACAACTCTGCAGGATTTCAGATTATCTTGATGCAGAAGCTGAAGGGTCCCTGAAGAAACCAGTTGAATTGCGCAGCGTAATTCTCAATGAGCTTGGCGTTATCAGGAGAGAAAAAAAGGGCAGATAAATCAAGCTAAATTTAAGATTGTAATGCTAGGAAAGTTAAGACCAAAGAGTGCAGAATATCAGAATAAACCTCAAAGGCCTTGGAAAATAGCATCTAAGCAATGAGAAGACAAAGGGAGAAAGAAGACCCATTGCTCGTGGCCAGGGATGTGATGAAGGGTGCCCCGAAGAAGCAGCAATTCCTAATCTACATTCCTCCTGTCTGTCTTGGATCTTGGAATTGAAGATATTCATGGGAAATCAGAGGGGAGAGTATCAGTGAGGCTCAGCTGAGCATCTGTGTCCCTTACTGTGGTTCTGAAGGCTGACTTGGGTGGAGTGTTTCAGGCTGTAGTAGCTAGGGCAGCTCTTCACGTGTCTCTCATCCTCCTCTTGGGTCCAGTGGGCTAGCCTGGTCATGCTCTTCTAATGGTGATGGCAGAGATGTGGGAGACCCCTTAAGGCCTAGGATCTCAACCAGTACACTGACACTTCCACATAACTGTTCACTATGCTTTCCCTATACATGCAATTTAATTTCTAAATTAGGCATAGTAAGGGATTAGCAACCATAATTAATAATGAAATAGAACAGTTATGGAAAAAATTCTATAATAAAAGTCACACAAATATGATCACTCTCCTAAAATATAATACTGTACTCACTCCACTTGTGAGGCTGTAAGGTGGTATGATGCCTCTGTGATGAGAAGGAATGAGAGAAATGATGTGGGCAGTGTGATGCAGCATTAGGTTACTATGTCAGAGTTGCCTAGGGCTGGAGCAGTGGCTCAATAGTTACAGTGCTTGCCTGGCATGCACAAGTACACAGGTTCAAACCCCAGCATCCATATACACAACTAAGTGTCAGAGCAATGAAAGCCATGTGAAAAACTCAATAAAATTGATTCTCTCTCTCTCTCTCTCTCTCTCTCTCCTCTCTCACTGTTCTCTCTTTAAAAAAATAGAGTTGCCGCAACACAAGCATTGCAATATTGTAACAGTGCAATATTGTAACAGTTAATCAAATAACGTACATGGCTAAGAAGTAATAGGCCCGTAGTATACATAATGTGGATCTATTGGACAAATAGGTGATTTGTGTCCTGGATGGGATGAAGCAGAATGGTTGCCAAATTCTGTCATAATATTCACAATACTGCACAATTTATGAATTGTATATTTCTGGAATTTTCCATTTAATATTTTTGGAGTGATGTTGACCCTATGTAACTGAAAACATGGAAATAAAAGCCACTGATGAGAGTATCATGTATTCTGTTACCCTAAACAAATCACCGGGCTCAATCAGTTGTCAATGGATAAGAAATATACTTCACCCCTTTCTTGGGGATTTGTACAACCCTGTGGCAGAAGCTACAGGTCTAGGGAAGAATGTGCAACTGGAGTCAATGTAATCTTCCACTTTGGCCACTCTCAAGAATTTATGGAAAAGTCCAAGAAAGAGCTCATTAATCTGAGCTGATTAATCTTAGCACAGGATCTTGGAGCTTCCCAGAGGGTGATCCACATTTCCAAGCTAAAAGATAGAGAACCTCTTGCAAGAAGCAGCCCCTCCTCCTTGCCATCAGGGCAGGATCCTTCGTCCCCCTTTGTGACTCTTAAATACCAATAGGTGTCATTTCCTTGGCCCGACGCTGATGGATGAAGGAAATAGAGGACCATGGACCCTAGCTAAGGTCCCATGGACATAGGTCTAGAGAGAATACAATTCATAAATTAGATAATCCACATGTAGATATCCACAAACTATTTCTTTTCTGTAGTATCTGGAACCCATCAAGTTGGTGGAACTACAATTAGTTTCCCAGATGAGAGAGAAAACATTCAACTCTGGTTCAGTTGGGAACATTGGGAACATTATTAATCCTCCAGACCTGTTAGTTTGCCAATAGAAGTGGTTGTGAAAGAAAAAGAACCCCATCCCTAAGGACTTGCACTTTTCCATTCATTTGATGGGTCCTGACAGGTGACTGTCTCTGAAGAGGGAGCCTGTGGAGAGCTCTGAAGGGCCTCCAGCACTGAGCCCAAAGGAAGTGCTTTGAGTTCCACAGCAGTGTGCCCCTGGAGGTCCAGGTGGCATGTGGCTGCCATGATAAAAGGGTGACTGCTGGAGATGGGCACAGTTCTCAGGCCTGGCTGACTCAGACGCCATGAAGTATTGATCACATACATTGCTCCAGGCTTTTAGACCTATTAATATTTAAATAAAGTCCATTAATATTGCATATTTAATCGGGGTTTAAATAACCTTTGTGTCTTATCAAAAAAAAAAAAGGTAACCTTTTTCATTGCACTTGTGAATGCTGACCAAAAAACAGTGCGCTTTATCACCAGGAAACCAGACTAAATGCTGAGGATAAGAACTTTTTAAAATTATTTTGATAGACTATCAAATAACTATCACCTGATTCAATCCATATCCTGATGACATCCATTTTTGCTTTTTCCCTTTCTTCTTACTTCCCAAATATGCTTCCTTAAAGCCACGGATTTTGGTGTGTAAGATGGGCCTTCCCAGATTCCTGAACCCATGTACCCCATCCAGCAGGACAGTGGAATGAGTGCACAGCAAACTAGTGGCCATCTCTAAGGCTCACCCATGTCTTGTTAACTAGCAGTGGAGCCCAAAAGGGTATGTCCAGTAGGACCCAGTCAGTGTGTGGTCGTTTCCATGACAAACATCGATCTAATGGAATACAAAGAGGTCTGGCCCATCATCTGAGTCCAACTTTCTGAAGTTACCAAAAAAAAAAAAAAAACCCAAGAAGTAATGCCCGGGCCTCAATTAAAGAGGATCAACCCTGAGGCATGCAGTGTCCTAATGTAGGATAAACACTTGCAATTGTGCAGATGAATCGTAAGGACTACAGCTTTCATTTCAGTTAGATCCCATTCTTCACTTTAAATAGTCTCTGTCATTTTTTTCTTTAAGACAAAACCTTTGTGGTGGGCAGAATTCTAAAACAGCCCCCAAGATTCCCATCTGCTGATTTAAGTTCTGTATAATCCTCCCACCTTGGGTGTGAGCAGATCTGTAAATGTGATGTAATATCGCTACCACAACTAGGTGGCATTATATGGAAAAGTTAAAAGGATTGTTTTAAATAAAATTAAGGTTCTTAATCAATTGAATTTAAGGTAATCAGAGGTGCTTCTTGGTAGGCCTGAAATAATTAGGTGAGTCCTGCAGGTCAGAAAAGGAAGAAGTGAGAAAGAAGTTAAGCAATAGAGTCTCACCTGTTAGCTTTGAAGAAACACCTGCCATTATGTGAAGAGAGGCAAAAACATTAATTTTTCCAGAGTTATTATTTTACCAACAGAAGTGTTTGTAAGAGTAATGGTAGGCCCCTCTAGGATCTGGCGACATCAATCTCACAAACTGAAACCACTGAATTCTGCCAACAGCCAGTGAACTTGAAGAGGACTCTGAGCCTTACGTGAGATCTCAGGCCTAGCTAACAGCTTGATTTCAGCCATGTTGGATCCTGAACAAAGATCCAGTTGACCCATGTCTAGAAACTCTCAGATAATGAATGTGTGATGTTTTATGCCACTAAGTTTGAGGTTATTTGCTATATGGCAGTAGGAAATTAATATAACCTTTTCAATTATAGTGGCTGTTTGAACCTGATAGTGGATATTTGAACCTGCTCTTAACTCAAAAATATATGTACTTTTTATTTATTGTCATGCAGGACTCTTTCATAAATAAAACTTCTGCTATAAAGAGAGGCTCAGAGATATTTTGTGTAAGAGTTAAGAGCTCTGGAGCCAGGCCCCCTGAATTTAAGCCTCCTCCCAACTACTTGCTGACTTTGTGGCCCAGGGCAAGTTAATCTCTCTGTGCCTCAATTTCCTAATCTGTGAAATGGGTTAACAATAATGCTGACAGTTTTAGTTAGCTTCACATTACCTGAGGCAACTAATTTAATAAAGAGAAAAGTCTTATTTAGCTTCACAGTTTCAAAGTTTCAAATTCCAAGATCAAATGAGCCTCATTGGTTTGGTCTCTGATAAAAGCAGTGGATGGCAGTAGATGTGTTGAAGTGAACAGTCACATCTCACGTCAGAAAGGAGACAGAGAAAAAGAGAGGATGACTGGAGTCTTACAATCCCTTTTGGGCATACCCCTAATGACCTAAAGACCTATCATTAGGCTTTACCTCCTAAAAATTTCACTTTCTCCCAATAAGACCACCCTAGGGACCAAGCCTTTAACCCATGGGCCCTTGGGGATCATTCAACATCCAAACCATTGCATCGAGTTTCTTGGTCATTGTGATAATTTTGCTTGAGCAATGTACATGAGGCCCTTGGAACTGCTACTGTCACTCATGACACCCTCCATTAGCACCCCTTATTGTTAAGCAACATACCAAAGTTTCATAGCTAGAATTCAGCAGAGAAAAACTGCAAATCCAAAGTGATCAGACCCCAGAGTCCATGCTCTACCTTCCTGCCTCAAAGATGGATAATGAATTCACAGAGCAAATTATGAAAATGAAATTAAAGGATCAATCAGTGTGTTATTCTAAGTTTTCATATTTGCCTAACTTTTCTTTTACTAAAATGTATGCCAAATTTCACAAGTAATCACCTTCCACTGTTTTTTTTAATTCATCTCTAAACCAGGTAGTAGATATTACTGAATACAAAGCACTTAACCCATTGCCTGTTTGAAGAATTCTACTTTAGTCTTGAAGTTCACCTTATAAATATATTCTGATTAGACTTCAGTTCACAGACCTATGGAAAGCATGATGTTTGTGCTTCCTTATTGTTATGATATTTAAATGTGTGTATTCCTACACATATTAAAGATTGAGATCTTTGTGAAAGAAATTAGATTGGTTCTTATTATTAATTATTTAGGATAGATCTCCTGGAAGCAGACTAAGATGAGAACCCCAGAGAAAATGCTTTTACCAAAGAACTCTCAGAAGGAAGAAAGGAAGGAAGTGGGACAGGGCATGGGTATGGGCTCAGCTGGAGCCAAGACTGGGCCTCATCCCATAGGGAGCTCCTGAGCATGAATCATATCACAAAGTAGATTTCTTCCTAAGGAAGAGAAACAGGCTTTGGACCCCTGTGTCAGTCATTAACTTTGACTGTCCTTGCAGAAGCACTCATCTGTAACTTCCCAGGATTAGTGACTCTTGTTTGTCCAAAGATGATTTTCAAAAGAGAGAGCTATGAGATTTCAACAGCCAACATTCCCAGAGCTGGAGTCTGACATATGTAGCAGCCCAAGAAAAGGAGTCTGACCAGACATCAACAAATGTCCCACCTGTGCATTGCATCTCTGTCCTCTTGACTGAGGACATGCCCTATTATTCTCCATATCCTCAATGTTTAGCACATGAGTTGAAATGTAACAGATTGTGCAATGACTGTTTGCTTGTTGAATTAATAAATGAAGTCAAAGGGACAGATTTATTCTCAAGGATTGAGAAGAAAAGACCCACTGAAACCAAGGATAGGAGGGGACGCAAGATGGCAGAATGGCCATGCTGTCAGCAAAATAATGGCCCCAAATATGTCTACATCCTAATCCCTGCAGCCTGAGACTGCGTTAGCTTACATGGTTATGTGTAAAGGTACTTTGCCAGTGGACCTCGGTTGACTCGCGAGATTCTCCAAACGGATCCAGTGCAATAATACTTTCTTTAAAAGTGAGAGAGGAAAGCAGACTGGTTCAGAAAACAAGATGAAATTAGAAGGGGCAAAAGAAATTCAAAGCACAAGAAGGACTCAATTCATATTGCTGGCTCAGAAGATGGTGAAAGGTGGACACAAGCCAAGGAATCAGGCAATCACTGTAAACTGGGAATGGTGCTCAGCTGACAGTCAGCAAGGTCAAAGGGACCTCAGTCTCAAAAGGAATGAAATTCTACTAATAATCTGAATTAACAAGAAGACAGGTTTACCCCTAGTGTTGCTATTAAAAAAAAACAAAACACAGCCCTACTATACTGTAATTTTAGCCCAGTGAGGCCCATATCAGACTTTGGACCTACAAAACTATAAGATAATAAATTTGTGTTGTTTAACCCTTCTTCCTAAGTTTATAATAATTTATTACAGCAGCAATAGAAAAATATATACAGGCCATCTTCATTGAAAATGCTGTTTTCTCTCCACTTGGAGGAGAATTGAAGACTCACATCTCACAGGTGTATGTTTGAAGACATTGCCAGCAAAATAATGGCCCCTTTCAATCCCCCAAGCTACACAATTGAAACAGATGCTCTGAGTACACAGAAAGATGAACCTCAGTGTGCTGAAATCAAGGCCACAATAACTCAAGAGGTTTTAGAGGTGTTCTGGCCTGGTGCCTCACTCCACGTAGCAGGAACATGAAGCCCAGGTGAGCACACGGAGCAGGTTTGACCCAAGCTGGTCCTGGAACTCAGGGCTCTAGCATCCTGCAATGGCTGCAGGTATCACCCTCACAACTGAGGCATATATCCAGATGTTTCAGCAGAGAACCACTTGCAGATCCTTCTATGGAAGCTTGACTCCGCTCAGCACACCCTTTGCCTGCCAAGTCTTCCCAACCCCCTCTCTGCTACCTACACCCTCCACCAAAGGGCACTCTTGGGAACAGGTGATGCCTGCCCTGGTCCCTTCGTCACATTTTTCTCTACCCCACTCCCCTGCTTGGGTCTGTCTTTGCCTTCAACTGCCAGCATCCATGCATCCCTAAAGGACTGCCCTGGGATTTCTGGAACCTCTCACTTATATGGAGACCTGGTAGGTCTGAGAGTTCACAAACAAACTGTGGAGTACGAAAATCTCTCAGATTGAGAAAATGCAGAGGCGTGACTAACCCTGCAGCGTCCCCTGCAGGATCAGGCAAAAACTACCTCTGCAGGGCTTTGCCTGAAATGATAGCTTGTTTTGGCTTCCTCCCCTGCTCTGCCCTTTCTCTGGACGCCTTAACTGGTTTCTGCTGGCAGCACATCCTTAATAAATCACTTGTCGTCAAGCCTTTGTCAAGGGGCAGCTCCTGAGAATCCTGATCTTGTTACATTTGAACAGTCTGGAGTTTGGGCAAAGCAAAATTTTCCATTCTACCTGGCCAAAGCAGAGAGAATCTCTGACGTAGAAATGAGATTAGCTTCTCCACCATGGTAACCCTGCTGGCTCCCAACCTACGGGAAATTATTTTTCACAAAGAAAGAACCCTTAATTACTAACCAATAATTAAAACCTGAAGCCAAGTACAGGAAGCCAAGGCTGGGCTCTTGGCAATGTTTCTTAACATCCTACCGGGTACAATGGCGAGACCTTCACTCTCAATGTAGCACGAACAGAACCTCTCCACAATGAGCGCTCTGCTAGGCAGAAGAATAAGATGTATTACAGTGTGTGGGAGATGTTTTCATTAAGCTATAGAAAGAGAAGGCTTATGTTTTATAGCTCCAGTGCTGCCAATTTCTTAAATAAGGGGTTTAGTGTAAATCTAAGCTCTTCAGAGTGCACTAGTTCAAGGACTCCCGTTGAATCATTGTGGGGGGGGACATTGATTGAGCTTTAGGGGTCCTTAGTGTCCCCATCTATAAAATGAGGATGATTGTCTTTCCCAATAAGATTCTGTCTTTAGAATCTAAGGGGTAAAATAATTGTTCATATTGCTGAAATGAACACTGAGTGTTTGTTGATCTATCAATAAATAACAGTTGGACTCCCCAGAATGTTAAAGGTATTGTAACGATTCTGGTTCAGATACTGGCCCACCCTCTCTTCTTCACCATACCCCCAAAACATTCACACACACATCCCCTTTCTCTATCTTGCAGAGAATTGTTATGGTTTGGATCTGAAATGTCCCCCAAAAGCTCAGGTGTTTAAGTCTTGATCTCCAATGCAGCAATGTCCAGAGGTAGGGCTTTGGGGAAGGACTTGGGTCATGAGGACTCTAACCTCATTACTGGATTTCTCTATTTAATGGATTAATAATTTGGACTATTATAAGGAAGTGGAAACTGTAAGCAAGTAGATCTTAACTAGTCCCCTTGGAAACTATTTTTTACCCTTAACTTCTGTTCTCTCTCTCTCTCTCTCTCTCTTCCTAATTCCTTCCCTTGCTCCTACTCTCCTTGCTGTCATTAGGTGACACTCTTCCACCACACTCTTCCACCATGATGTTCTCCCTCACCTCAGGCCCAGAGCAATGAAGCCGTCTCATCACGAACTGAAACCTTTGAAACCATGAACCAAAATAAACTTTTCCTCCTTTAAGTTGTTTATGTCAGGTATTTTGGTCACAGTGACGAAAATCTGACTAACACAAGAATGTTCCAAAAGACTTAATGAGGAGGAGACAGTCCCTGCGTAGGTGCCTCTGTGATGACCAGATCAACACTGAGTCATTTGATAGAGCCAGTACCTTGTTGAGATTCTTACCAAACACCCTACAAACAAATAATATATTCTCTGAATAACACAATAGTCAAAGTTCATAAACACATTAATCAATCACTCTCAAGTAGTACAATTGTCCTATATGATATAACAGTTTTGCTAGGGTGTTTTGATTTGTTGCTTACTTGCTTTAGCTCAGAAATATGTCTTCCTTTCTATACAGAGTTCATTGTTGCTTAACAGAGTATGGGACCTATGTTTTGTCTCCCAGTTCTTCTTCCTGATTTGGTGCTGATGTTTTGGGCCCCTACCATTTTGATCCCTTTTACTCTATAGCCTTCTTCTGAAGAACAGGAGTACTATTAACCCTGTGTTGGTTATTTACACTGGTTTCTAGATTTGTGATTTATATACATTATCACATTTAATCTGCATATTAAACCAATGAAGTAAGCACTTCCTTATCCATCTCTCACAGATAGGAGATTGAAGATCAGAGAGGTGAGTGATTTGCCCTAGCTTACATAGCCAGAAAGTACAAAACCTGTAGTTCACCATCTGTCACAATGACTTCATTCAACCTAACCCCATTCCAGTCTCTCCCATCTCTACAAATGGCACTGCTGTGGGCACAATGCCCAAACACTTGAGCCATCCTTGACTCCTCCTTCTTCCTCTTTCCCCTCAATTACTCAGTCTGCTAGCTCTGGTCAGCCACACACCCACTGCTCTTTTCCCACCATCAGCATCCTGGACCAGGACAATATGCCTTCCCGGACCCCACAAAATCTTCCTGCTTCCACTCTTACCTCTCCAATGAATCCTTACCAACACAACCAGAAAGGTCCTTACAAAAAAAAAAGTAGAGAAGGTCGCATCACTCCATTGCTTAACCCCTCATGGTGGCTTCTCTTGCCTTAGAATCACTCTTCTTCTCTTCCCCCAGGAGGTGCAGCCTGCCCTGGCTTTGATCCTTTCTTCAACCTTTGTCCTCCTCACAACAGACCCTAATTCAAGTCTTAGAAGACTTCTTACAGTGTTGAGTCCATCTCAACTGAAGCACCACATCTTGTTTAGGCTATTCTTATCTTAACATGGTTTGAAGTTATGTAGTATGTATATACGTGTGTGCGCGCGCGCGCATACACTTTGGTTTTGACATGTAATGTCGGTTCTAGGAGGATGGGGATCTCATCTGTCTTGCTCCACATCTTCATCCCTGGCAGAGCATAATGGCTAAAACACATCAAAGTATGTGTTGAATGGCTGAGAAGTGAGTCCTTTGCTCCTCTCTTTTTCTTTTGCCCTCACCCTTTCATTTCTTCTGGCCATCCTTCCTCCTCACATAGCCATCTCTCTACCTTGGTTATGCTCCTCTTTTTTGTTCTGCTCTTGATAGACATATGTACTTACACCTCAGTAAACACCAGAATTTCACTATGAAAGAAATGCTGTTGGTCAGTGCCACCCAGATGACCAGCTCAGGAAATGAATACTTTTTAGTCCTTCCTGGTGCCTGGGAAGAACTGATATATTTCTTCATAGCCAAAGGCAAGAAGAGAAGACCCCTCTACATAAGATTGCCTAGTCCATCCTAGGAAAACAGAAGAAACTAGATAAAGGTGTAGAAATTATTTTCCTGATGCTTTAAACTCATTTGTTTGTGTTCCATGCAATTAGCAGTAGCCATTCAATTTCTCAAAGGATACACATTTTAGTCAGATTTGTTTTGCTGTGACCAACATACCTGAGTAGAACAACATAGAGAAGGAAAAGTTATTTGGGATCACAGTTTCAGAGGTTTCATCCATAGACAGCCAACTCTATAGCTCTGGGTCCAAGGTGAGGCAGAATGTCATGGCAGAAGGGCATGAAGGAGGAAAGCAGCTCAGGACATGGCTACCAGGAAACAGAGAAAGGTCCACTCACCAGGGACAAAATATATATCGCAAAGTCATGCCTTCAGTAATCTACTTCTTCTAGCCACACCCTACCTGCCTACAACTACTACCCAGTTAATCCACATCAGTAGATTAGTGCACTGATTAAGTTAAGGCTCTCATAGCCCAATCATTTCACCTCAAAAGTTTCCTGCATTGCCTCACACTTGAGATTTTTGGGGGGACACCTCATATCTAAACCATAATAATGTGGGTTTTGTTTACTAAGTATCCAGAAGATTTTGAAAGCTAAAAGGAAAATACATAAATGGCTGTGTTCCTAGATAATAAACTTTGCCTATGCACTATTACACTGAGAAGAATATTTCCAAACTATGGATCTTTATTCATAGGGCTTCTTGGAGAAGCATGGCATCTGTGTCATCATTATTAATATTTAACTCAAAGCACCATATTTACAAACCATTCCAAGGGAAAACAAACCTGCCTTGGAAATAACGCTTATAATTATAATCATGGATGCTCCTAGTTCCTCACAGGGAAATGCTTAAAATATCAATTTAAATGCAAATGAATTTTATCATTCCAAATTAGACTCATACCATTGTGTTGAAATTAATATAGAAAATAATATTGAACACCAAATTACAAGTAATTAATATTGACACAAAGAAAACTCTACCCTCTCATTTCTCTGTGGTGTATATTCTCTAGAATACAATATTCTCAATGATTGGCAGGACCAATGTACAGGACTGATGTGATAGTAATATGAGGAGGAAGAGGAACAGCAATGATACTTCTTAGGACCCTATAAGTTATTTTGGGGGTCAAAGGAAAAGCACCCTTAAACTAATTTTAGTGATAGGGTGTGTAGCTCAGTTATAGAGTGCTCTCCTAGCATGCATGGGCATTTGGTTCTATCCCCAGCACCACAAAAAAAGGAGAAAGAAAACCTGTGAATATGTGATTAGATATTATTTTTAAAATAAGTTATTTCACACTCCTGGTGGGACTGCAAACTTGTACAGTCACTCTGTAAAGCAGTGTGGAGACTCTTCAAAAAACTAGGCATGGAACCACCTTATGACCCAGCAATCCCACTCCTGAGTATTTTCCCAAAAGAGCTAGAATTGGCATAATACAGAGACACAGCTACATCAATGTTTATAGCAGCTCAATTTACCATAGCTAAACTATGGTACCAACTCAGATGCCCTTTGCTGGATGAATCGGTTCATAAATTATGGTATATACACACAATAGAGTTCTACCCTGCTATTAGAACAATATCAAGTCTTTTGCAGCCAAATGGATGGAAATGGAAAAAAGTTATGCTGAGTGGAATATCTCAAACTCAGAGACTTAATGACCAACAAACTCAGAGACTTAATGACCAAATGTTTTCTTCATATGTGGAAGCTAGTGTAAAACCTACAACAGGATGATAATCAGCTGAGTTTAAACAAAAAACTCACCATAGTTGAAGCTCCACATAAGCTGAGTAAACCATACCTAAGAAGGTAGGGGGAGAAGGGAGGGAGGCTGGGAGGGGAGGGAGGGACAACAGGGGTTATCAATACAACAGGGATTACTCAACTCCTATAAGAAGCCTACCTATACACAGGCAGACAGAGAAACTCAGAATTGTCAACAATTATTATACATGTGTATGTTCATTTCAAACTATAGTATGGTGGGATTACAGAGAAGATGTGAGTTTGGGGAATGGATGAAGAGGGGTAGATCCTGGTCTAGGATCAGCCTTAACTTACTATCTCACTGTGTCATTATCCATGTATGCATGAATATGTAACAACAACTCCCTCCAATATGTAAGACTGTGCAGAACTAATAAAAACATAAAATAAAAAATAAAAATAAGTTATTTGACAGATACTAATGAACTGTAAGGTGAGCCTTAAAAATTAAAATATTCCTTTGAAACATAAAAATTAAGAGGATCTTTATCTCTTCTATAATCTCACCTAGGAATTGGCAAACTATAGCCCACAGGCTGGCCACCTATTTTTTTGGGGGGGGGTTGTTTTTTTGTTTTGTAAATAAAGTTTTATTGGAACACAGTAATGCTTTTTCTTTTCTTTTTTTTCTTTTCTTTTTTTTCTTCTTATCTGTGGCTGCTCTCTTGCTGTAATGGCAAATTGTGACAATGATAAAGGAGCCTGCAAAGCCTAAAAGTTTCATTATTTGACCCTTTAAAAAAGTCTACTGAAATTTGTTAATCTAGCCAGTTGTGCATCAAAACATAGGAAACTGGTCTTGTTAGAAACTCAAGTCCGGAGAGCTTTGATGTGGTCCAGTCACTACTGGACTACTTTCTAGCTGTGTGGCATCTAGTAAGATGCTAAACATCCCAGCACCGTAGCAACCTCATTCTTAAGCTAAGAAAACTGGCCTCTTATCTGTTGTAACTCTAAGATCTTATGAAACCCTCCTCCCTTCCAATAAAATCACTGATTAAGAAACAAAAGCTGTATAGCTTTGAAAGGAAATGAAATTGTCAAGACTTTGAGTTGAATTAATTTGCTTTCGAGAATGACAGTAAGTCACTGTTACATTCCTTTTCTATGCATGACCCTCCATACATTAATCACTGCGGCTGAATGGTTTCAGAGGGTTTTGCATTCATTTGTATCCTAGTTTTCAGTCCCTCAGAAGCTGACACTGAGAAATGGATTCATAGACCAGCAGTTGATTTTGGATTTGTCCCAGGAAGCACAGGTAGGGGAGTAGGGAGTGAAACAGGGAAGGGAGTCAATACAGGATGTATAGCATGTGAGTCACCAGTGGGAGACTGGAATTCAGTTCTGCTGGGCAACCCTAGGATATGGGTTGGAATGCATGAGGAAAAAGGTATGGGGGTGTTAATATGCCAACTCCCATCAGTCATTGATTGAGGGCTGGTCCCAAAATGGGAAGGAAAGCAGTGCCCTATCCTCTGAGCTGCCACAATTATAGACAGACGGGGCCCCAGAGATAAAGAGATGAAATGCTGACACACGGAAGTTGAGTCAATGTGTGTTAAAATGTTAAAAGCAAGGAGTGATGGATGGGGCACCCAACAACATCTGCAGCACTTACAAAATCAGAGGTCTCTTAAATTTTTTAATCACACATCATATCTATAAAAATTTTCAGCACACTCTCCCAATACATGCATAGTTATTTATTCACATAGTATATTAACTGTCATAATAATGGACCATATACATTGTAAAACATGTCCAAGGAACACAGTTGTAAAGGATAAAATAAAAATGACTTAAAAAGTTACAATGCACACTGTGTTCATAGAAGATTTATTCACAATAGCCAGTAACCCCCACGGGTTCACCAACAGGAGAATGAAGAAGCAAACTGTGGTATCTTGTGCAATGGAATATCATCCAACCTTAAAAAGGGAAGAGAATCTTGTCATATGCTAGAGCCTCGATGAATCTTGAGGAAATTATGCTAAAAGAAATAAGTCATTACAAAAAGGCAAAGACTGTATGATCTCACTTATATGAGTTATCTAGAGCAGTAAAATTCAGAGACACAGAGAATGCTACTTCCTAGAGGCTGGAGTGGGGGGGGGGAATAGGGAGGAGTTATTTAATGAATGTAAAGTCTTAGTTTTGCAAGATGAAAAAGTCTTGGGGATTATTTGTCAAGTACAATAATGAGCTTTACACAATGCAACTATACACTTTAAAATGACTAAGGACAAATTTTATGTTGTGCATTTTACCACGATTAAAATAAAAAGACTTTTTTTATTTCAAGCTAAAAATAAGCTATAATATTTTCCCCATGCCACAATGGATTGTACTTTGCGCTAAGGAGCCAATGTGTGGCTCTGTTTTTAGTGTGATTAGTAAGAGATTCTGTACTAGAAGAACATTTTGGCCAACTAGATATTACAGTTTCTCTCATTAGGGAGGGCAAATAGTTTAATAGAAAGATCAATAATAAGTATATACAAACAAGTGGATTTGGGTCCAATCCTATCCCTACTATTTCATTGCTGTGTTTGGAACAAGTTATTCTACCTTTCTGAGTTGTACCTTCATTCCTCAAATACAAAAGAAGAAGAGTAATAATATCTTCATTTATTTATTCCACAACTATTGATTGAGTACTACACTATACCAGGAGCTGTAGCATATTGGTTACATATTGTTGCATAACAAATCACCCATAAAATTTGGCAGCATAAAAAGACACATATATTTTTTAATCTCACAGTTTTTATCAATCAGGAATTCAGGAGCAGCTAGGACAGCTCTCTTGGGTTCTCTCGTGATGCAGGAGTCACCATACTGGCCAGGATTGATATCAACTGAAGCTTCAACTGGGGCTGGAGGATCCCAGTTCACATGGTGGTAGTCGCTGCCTATTCCTTCTCATGGGTCATTCTTCATGAACTGCTTGGGTGTTCTCCCAATATGGCAGTCCAAGAGAAGGAGCAAGATGGAAACTGCAGAGTCTTTCATGATCCAACCTTAGAAATCACATCCTGCCATTTTGCAAGAGCCTCATGGGTACAGGGGCAGTTTTGCTATATGCAAAGTTATAAATACCAGGACCAGCTTGGAGGCAAAGATGGATTGACGAACACAGAAGACCTAGCTTCTACCCTCAATGACCTCAGTCTGGAAGGTAAAATAGACTCAAAAGAAATAATTATGGAAATAACTATTTACTTATAACTGCAATGATTTGCTATGAAAGAACAATATTGAGTGCTATAAATGTGTTTCATGTGGGGAATTTGATCTGGGGCTGGTAGGAGGGGGATCTCCGCTGGGGAAGATATCACTCCACTGATGCACTAGGATGAGGAGGAGTTAGCCAGGTGTCTGGCAGCAGAAGGAGCAGCTTGTGCAGCGGCCCTGAGGCAGGAATACGCTCAGCCCTTTCAACGATCCGAGGAAGTCTGGTGTGTGTGTGTGTGTGTGTGTGTGTGTGTGTAAAAGAAAAACAAATCCACCTAGGAAGAAAATGGCATGAGATGATCCTGGAGAAGCAGAAATTGAACCCGTTCTGCAAGTGGTGTGAGCCATCAGGATTTGCAGTTTCATCCTAGGAGCAAAGAGAAGTTTTATGTGGGTTTGGAGGAAATGGCAGATAACATGCCTGAATTTGGCATTGTTCAAAGATCTTTCTGCTATGGAGATGGATCCGGGGGTGGGCAAGAATGGAAATGGGAGACCATGCAGGGGGACATTTCTAGGAGAAAGGTTATTAGCAAAAGAACTGTTGTAGCTTAAAAAAGAGAAAGGAAAAAAAATGTAGTTCAAGTACTCTGAATTTAGGAGATAATCACTAAATATTACTTCCCTCTTCTTTTCTGGGGGAAAAAATAGAATTCAGAAGCACTTAAGATGATATCTGCAATGCAGGTGTCTCTGAAAAGAGCAGATTAAAACACTGTTGGGTAGCACAGGCGATCATTAGGCACCTGGTAAGCCCAGTCACAAGGGTCCTGAGAGGGGTCTTATCGATGGGAAACACAGAGGCGGAATCATCAGTGAACCTAACACCTCCCTCCACCATCAGCAGGAACTCAGACCAACCCACAGAGAGCTCTGAATAGCATTTATGATGCTTACTCAGAAAGCACACAGTACTGAACCAGAAATTAATTGGATGCCTGGATTTTTCACATATCATGGAGAGTCAGATATTACAAAGATTTTGACAGGAATATATTTAGTAACAGTATCGCTGATGTTCAGTCTCAAGCAGGGACCCATATCTACTTTGGGGCTCATTATATCCTGAGTGTCAACGGGTGCTTAGTAAATCACTTCTGATTATTATGATCAACCAAGTTGCTCAGAGCATCTTTAATAGCTAATGAGGAATTATACTAGAAATGAGGTTTTTCTAAATACGAAATCAAATCTGGATTCTCATGACCCCCTGTGCATTTATTTATTTAATCATTTTCACTTAATCAATTCACTATTTTAACTTCATAGAACATTTTTAAAGTTAACTTCATGTTGCCACATAAATGGAACAGTTATAAGAATAGATGAGTTCATACCTATGATCCCACACACTCAGCCCATGATAGGTTCAGCACATGCAGAGAAACGTTGAACCTGGATGTGCTAAAAGCAAAAGCTCTCAGAAGGAATAGCCAGGGACATCAGTTCACACAGGTGTGATACGGGGAGTATGTGATGCATGAGGATACAGGATATACAGGATATAGGAGATACACCCACACGTGTAGACATAGGGAAAGAATGGAGAAACAAAGGGAGCTCTCTCAAGAAAAGAACAAGTATTAACTGCACCTAAAGACAAAAATGCTTTTTGGTATGTAGAAAGGGCATGAACATATGTACGCTCAGGATGGCAAGTTTCTTAGATTTTTTTCAGCTACAGGGACCAACTACCCAGCTGGTGGATCAAGAACTAGGGCTCATTTATCTTTGGGGAATGGAATCGGTAAGGATTCAGCGTACTGTAGCCTCTCCTCCAGAGATAAATTCCTACAGACATACCTGAGGATGGGTTTTTTACAAGGGGTAACACCTATCAGCCACCTCATACATTGCTGGTGAGAATGCCCAGTGGAGCAATGCCCAGGGGGAAATGTTTGGTTGTTTCTTATCAAGTCAAGCAAACACTTAGTATACAACTAGAAATCCCACACCCAAGGACATGCCTGGGAGAAATGAAAACATATTTTCAGAAAAACACATATTCTGGGGCTGGAGCGGTGGCTTGGCAGTTACGGCACTTGCCCGGCATGCATGAGTACACGAGTTCAAACCTCAGCACCCACATACACAACAAAAAGTTACAAAAGCCACATGAAAAACTAAATAAAAATTGTTTCTCTCTCTCTCTCTCTCTGTCTATCTATCTCTCTCTCCCTCTCTCTTTAAAAAAAAAAGGTGGTGGCACATTTTTGTAATCCCAGCAGCTTGGGAGGCTGAGGCAGAAGGATCACAAGTTCAAAGCCAGCCTAAGCAACTTTGGGTGGCCCTCAGCAACTTAGTGAAACCCTGTCTCAAAATATATATATAAATGGATGAGGATATGTCTCAGCACTCCTGGATTCAATCCCTGGTATAAAAAATACACACAAACACAGCAGCTTTAAGCATATTAACAAAACCCAGAAGTAATTGATATGCCCATCAATAAGTAAATAGATAAAATTATGATATATTCCTACAAAGGAGTACTATTCCATAATAAAGGAAAACCACTACTGGCAAATACAACAAAAATAGACAAATCTCAAGTTGCTGCGTTAGTCAAAGAAGCCCAACACAAAAGAGTGCTACATACCTTCTTCCATATACAGTGAGCCCTGAAATAACCAAAATTAACACACAGTGAGAGCGCAGAACAGTGGCTTCCTGAGCCAGGTGGAAATGAGCCGAGAAGGGCAGTGCAGAGTGAGTAAACTTTCCCAGGGGATGAAAAGATTCTTCTGTATCTTGATTGGTGAAAGTATGGACTTCCACCGTGCATCAAGTTGCATATTAAGATCACATCATTTACTATACATCAATCGGACCTAAAGAAAAAATGCAATTAAAACATCTATTAGCAAAAGAACATAATGTAGAAAGTGGTCACTCCTAAAATTGCCCTCCCAGTGTGGAAAGAATGAGAAGGATTATGTTCATATCCTGGGAGACTTAAGCTTTTCAACTTGCTCACCCACCTCACCAGGTTATCTGAAGTGTAGAGGAGATAATAGAAGTCAAGGGGCTTGGAAACCCTCCAGTCACCGTACAGGCTGTCAGGATATTGTGTAAGCACTGTTACCAGATTCTTAGGAAAAAAGCATCATACTTGATTTATTTTATATTTACATTTTAATATAAAAGCAACACTGCTTCAACATGAAAAGATTCAAATTTTATAGAAGTATGGATAAAATATAAACTGCCATTTCCCTCCTCTCCTCTCTTCTGTGTTTCCTCCCCTATAAATCCCACTCACTTTCCAGTTTTGGTGATGTGGCAATTCTGTGTGGATCCTTCCAGATTTTTTTCCTTCCCAAACTGGAATGATACAGTCCATCTTATCGCACAACCTGTTCCTTTATTTAACAACGTATTTTCTCCCACAGTATGTACACACTATAATTTATTTAACCAAGCTCCTAATGATTGACATCTTGGTTTCCCCCAAGAGTTTAGCTATTATAAACTACAGGATGAATATACTTCCTTGAATGCAGTTCTTTGAATCTGTATGTGAATATATCCCTTCAGAATAAACTCCTAGAAGTGAAATATCTGGGCCAAAGAGTAAATGCAATTTTAATTTTGATAAACCTGATCAAATTACTCCCTGGATAATTTGTGGTCATCTCAGATCATCTTTCCCATTTTGATCTCAAAGAGAGGGGAAATCAAATGGAAAGAGTGTCACAATATTCTAAGACCGTCCAACACCCTTGAAAAGCAGAGCTGTCCCTGTTTTCACTGCTGACTTGAAATTTCCATAATGAGGAAATAAAACACATGATTTTAAAAAAAAAAGCTCTTGAACAATGAGATTAATGAGGGTTGAGAGGCTATGGCTTGAACATTTGCTGGTTAATAGATTTAGGGATAGAAACAGTGTTGTGTCAATTGCTGTAATTAACCAGAAATGAAGATGAATTGAAGAGGACCTCCCTTGCCAGCCAAGCCTCAACTCGAATGCTGAGTAATGAGCTGCTGGGGAGGGCCAGAAGGCAAGAACTAGACTGGGGAAAGCGTGCTGCTCCTGTTCTCCAAATGTGTGATGGGTTCTCAGAAACGGAGCAGTTCCATCCCACTGAGGCACGAGGAAAAACCCCCATCTTATATAGCTCGTCCTTCGGGGAATGACACTTCCCAGCCAGCACTAACTGAAGTGTCAGCTCCAATTCTGCTTTTCCTGGATGCTACCCAGTCTTTGGATATTGCAATATTCTTTCCACTTTATTTCCCCTTTCTCTGTGATCAAAATGAAAAAGATGCTCCTGAGAAGGCTACAAACTATCCAGGGAATGATTTGGTAAGGCTTGGAGTTAAACTTTTTCTGAACCCGGAGAATGGGACCCTCAGGGAAGCTAAGCACTTCTGTTGCTGTGATGATATATCCAGACAGGAAAACGCAGCAAGGCAGCAGTTTATTATCCTGCTGACCAAGTCAGAGACCCAGGCAGAGAGACCCACCCAGACATCTCGAGTCAGCTTTGGTCTGGAGATGGAGCTCGCTGGTACCATACTCACCTGGCATGAGCAAGGCCCTGGGTTCAATCCTCAACATCAAGAAATAAATAAAAGATTTGACAGAAAAAGCAACATATTCTAAAGTAACGACTGAAACTTATCCATAATTTTCTACTAACTTGAGTACCTTATTATGACATAAAATTAGTCTGGTAGTCTTTTTATTTACAGAAAGCAAAATTTACTCTTCTGGCACACCATTTTGTGAGTTTGAAAAACACTTAAGATCATGTAAACACCTCCATGATCAAAAGACAAAAATATCCCCATTAACTCCCCGCAAAAAAAATTCCCTCATACAGCCTTTTGTGGTCAATCCCTCCCCAGCCCCATACTCTGTCCCTGACAACCAGAAATCTGTTTTCTAGTCCTATATTTTGTCTTTTCTAGACTGTTATATAAATGGAATCATACACTTGATAGCCTTTTTGTTTTTTTTATTTGGGGGAGGGGTGGGAATTGAACCTAGAGACTTATACATGCTAAGCATGTGCTCTACCTTTGAGCTATTTATGGTTCATCCATGTGGTTATGTATATCAATAACTTATTCCTTTTTGTTGCCATATAATATTCCATCGTGTCATGTGCCACAGTTTATCATTCTGCACTTGGGATTGCTAGGTCTGATGGGAAGCCAGTGCTATTTATTCTCTAGAAAATCTGTCTTCAGAGGGCATGCAGCCTAGAAAGTTCAGTTGCTCCTGGAATTTAGAAAGTTCTTCTCTGTGAATATCATTCTTGTTTATGCAGCATTGGTCTAGGAGTGATCGGGCTGTGGCCCAGCCTTATTTGGCCATCTATCCCAGCTCTGTCCCCAGAATCAGATAAGGAATGCAGGGTATATGCTCATGGCTTCAGCCCAATGAGTCTGGAAAATCAGTTGTTCATTTTTATTTCAGGTTCTGTGTCAAGTAAGCCAAGACACTTCATTTCCTTTACTTTTCCCATCAGTTGTTGTGTATTAAAAATTTCATGAAAATTTCTAAGAAAATACATCTTGAGATGTTTTTAACTGAATGAAAAAAATTTAATGAAATTCTGATAATTTTTCCTTTTGAATTTTTTAAATATGTGCAGCTCACCTAATTCAAACACTAAATATGCATTTATCATGTAAGATTATGTTCCCAAAGAAAGCTTTTTAAAAGTTAAAATTATCATAATTATGCAATCCTGATTTTACTTTAAGTCATAGACATAATTTTTCATGATTTATCTTCAAACAGAATATTTTTTAAATTTTTCTTCTGTTCTGTCACAAGTGAACATAGCTGAGTTACGTCCAATGTGCATTTGATTGGGGCTACAATTTGCTA
Source organism: Aplodontia rufa (assembly GCA_004027875.1). Classification (NCBI taxonomy): domain Eukaryota; kingdom Metazoa; phylum Chordata; class Mammalia; order Rodentia; family Aplodontiidae; genus Aplodontia; species Aplodontia rufa. The sequence continues at coordinate 95,112 of PVKS010001320.1, forward strand.
ATTTGCAGCACAGCTAGTGATTTCTACGTTATTTCAACTTTAACACATTTATGAACTTCTATGTTTATCTCTAGTGTTGGCTTATTTCCACTTTTTTTCTAAAATAAAAACATCAAAATGCAATTAATATAGGCAAACAATGCTTCTTACAACACTGACACAGTTAAATGTGATATAAATAAAGAGTGGTATGATACTAACACATTAGGGGGAAAAAGGAGTTTGGGGAAAAGTGCAAATAATGAAAACTTAAATGTTAGAAGTTAATGCTTCCAAGAGATTAACAGTTTGGAATCTCCTGAAAGTATGCTTATGCGATTCTGCCCAGTTCCAAAAATGATCAATAATTTTATTAATAGAACACAAGAAAGAGCAAGCTCTACCTGACAGCTCTCATAAGGACCAGTAATACTGGACTCAAAAAAAAATTACTTAGACAATTCGTATATTCATTTATTCACTCACTCAGCACATTCATAACGCAGAGATAGCAAGTAAAAGTCCCAGTCCACGACCTTGAACCACTTACAGTGACCTGGGCAGGTGGGGAAAGTGAGATTAATATTATGGAGGAGCATCAATCCATGCAGTGTCATGTGGGAGGACTCTTCCTAAAAGGGAAGCTATTTGGGCTCAGCTCAAGGTAGCCACCTGAAGGGAGAAGGGAATTGCAGGCAGATGGAAAGAGAGGCATGGACAGACACCCACAGGGAAATGGGAAAAGTCAACACCACAGCCATAGGCTGGGTTCCTGGGACTGCCACAACATAGTCCTAAAAACGAGTGGCTTAAAACAGAACTTCATTCTCTCACAATCCTAGAGGCCAGAAGTCCAATTTTAAGGGTGTCGGCAAGATGGGTACTTCTGAAGGCTTTGAAAGAGAATCCTGCCTCTCTGGGGCTTCTGGTGGTTGCTGACATCCCTGGTATTTCTTGGCTGGTAAATCACAGTCCCAGTCCCAGTCTACACCGGGTGTTCTCTCTGCTTGTCTCTGTGACTCTGTCTCTTCACATGGCTTAGATATAGGGACCACACTAACCCAGGAAGACCTCGTCTTAACTTTACATCAGCAAAGACACTATTTCCAAAACAAGGTCATGCCAGGCAGGGTTGGGCTTCCGTATCAGAATTAAAACTTCAACATATCTTTTGGATAAATTGCTGCTTACTGGTGGGGGTTTTTTGTTTTTAGTTTTATCTTTTTCTTTTCTGTAAATAAGCTTTTATGGGAACACAGCTACACCCACTTACATATCATCCGTGACTTTTTTCCAACCATAAATCTAGATATGAGCCTTTGTGACAGGGACATAAGATCTACAAAAGCCTAAAATAGTTACGATCTGTCCTCTTCCCAAAAAAAGTTTTATTGACCTCTGAGGTACAAGCAAGCTGGTGGTAGTCAAGACTGTGAACATGGCCTTGCACATGAAGCTAAGAAGAGAAGACTCAACACTAAAAGCTCTGGGGAATGTGCTCCAGTGCTGAGAGGAAGTGTAAAGTGGATGGAGAAGTAATCAAAAAAGCAGAAAAGAAAAAAAAATTAGGAGACATGGGTCTTTTGCAGCCAGCCGTGAGATTCACTGTTGACCAGAGAGTTAAGAGAGGTGGATGGTGGTTTTGACAAAGTCACATTCCAGGTTATGAGAAGGCTGAAGAAGATGCTGAGTGGACTTGAAAGGGATGTTTTAGGGTGATGGGAGTCATGGAAGGAGAAGGCAAAGAGGGTTCTCCTCCTGGATTTTTAAAACTCCCAGAATGAAGTCAGGAACGCCAAGGAGCACCATGAATCAGGGGGGTGTCACCTGAAGAAGATCTAAGTATTTCCTTCTCAAGGGACCAGCGTCCATAATCACCTGCTAGAACCTGCACGCACAAAGGGATTGTGTGATTTATGGGATACTGGTGTTCTATCTTGTAGCAACTTAATAAGGTGTGTGCTCAGCCCCCAAACGAAGGCTGTAATCACTTTTCCATACTTTATGAATTATGAAGTTGGATTCCCTTCACAGAGGCTGTCAAAGCTTTTTGGTTTCAAAACCAATTAAAATGATGAATAGCTATGAAAGGAAGTAGAAGCGCATTTAATCTTTCTCCAAAACAGTTGGGGATCGATTTGTTGTTTTGTTTTGTTTATTTCATTTTTGGTCATATTTCACATTAGAATAGAACAACATCACATTGGTCTCATTCAAAGGTAAAACTCAAACAGCTTCTTCATGAAAGAAGACTGATCCACTTAACCTTTATTTTTCAGCTACAAACACTGAAATATTTACAATGTCCTTCATGCTTCCTTTCCGCTCATCTCCCAGGGTCATGACCCTTTATTTTCTTCTTCTCCTCTTTGCGTAGTTATCCTGAAGCATCACCAAAGAAAGATAAACTATTTGAAGCCAAAACAAAGAAGCAAGAAGATTGCTCACACATTTTTTCAATTTGATTTATTATGGGTGTGAAATTAGGTGGAAACTCACCCACTGAGTCCCCCTCCTCCCGGTGACAGTCCCAGTCTTGAGGCTCTTAAATGTATTTCAGGTCTGAGTAATCCCACTCGGCGCTGACGGTGCTGGGCTAAGCAAGGCTCTTTTAGTTGCCAAATTTTTTCTTACCCTTTATCATCACAGTGCTTTGTAAATATGCAGTACAGAGAGAAGACAGTGCATTTCTGAATCAGATCTGATTTCTAGTACTAACCCAAACACTCCTAGATGAAAAATCTTGAGCAAATGGCAGGACCTCACCTGAGCCTCTCTGTTTTCTTCTCTATCGCATAGGGGTTACAATCCTCAATTCTCAAAACTGCTCCGAGATTCAAAGGAGATTAATTTGAGCTGGATTTACCCATAGGTGATTTGCATATAAAACATGTATAGATCCTAGCAGACATCTGTGTGGTATATTTATTATCCATATAAGTGTGCTTTGACAGAAGGGACTACTAACACTGTGTGAGATGTGTTTAAGATAAAAATCTCCAATAAATGATATTTGGACAGAACAACCCCTTCAATGAGGTGACTCAGCTATCAATGAATTCATCTTTGCTATTTTTAGGGATGAAAAAGGAAAGGCAGGTGATATGGAAGTTGTGTAATCAGTCTGAAGGTGGGAGAGGCAGGGACAAATTAGTGTCTCCATCTCTCCCAGGACATCTGGACTCAAAGGTAGTGGCCTTGACCTCACCTGCCCTTCGAAAGCAGAACATCTACAGAGGGGACCAGGCTGGAAACAACCTTCAGTGTGTCTACCGCGTAGGAGAAGACCCAGTCAAAAGGAGGGGAACACAAATTAACTTGTACCTTGTCACCTTGACAACACAAATTTAGACCCTGGCTGCTACATTACCTTCTGATTCCTTTTCCAGAGCCGTGTCCCTGCTCTCCTCGTGCTGATTCACACAGTTGCTATTGCTCGGCTTTGACAGCACACTCAGCCTTTGTGGAACTTTAAGGATTGAATTACCTTTGAGCCAGCTCCTCCCAGCCCCTTCCACCTTCCACCAGGCAAGTTCCACAACAGAGGCTATTGTTAAGCCCAACCAGGGGCTGACCTCCTTCTGTCCCACGTCCCAGAGGAAATCCCTGCAGACACCCTGAGAGATTGTGCACCCTACCTTCTGATTAAGTTATCAAGACTCGATTCCACTGCATTTCTAAAACCCACATCCCTTCTTTTCCTTCAACCTCAAATTATCCAGGGCTTCTGCATCACCCTCTTCTTATGAGATAGGCAAAGAAGTGATAGTGGCTCACAGCACTGCTCCAAGTTGCTTTTTTTCCCCTTAAGAAATAAATTTACTTGAAGGCAGTTTGGAAATGTAAGGTAGGAAATGCCTTCATGAACGTTAAAAGAATCCAGTTACAAAAGAAACACCGTGCGCAAGCCACTTTGATGCTGCTCTCCCAAGGTCAAGTTTGCCATCCTGGGCGGCACAGATAGACCTCAGCAATGAAGGAAACTGGAGAAATCCAGCAGGTTTAGCAGGATGGGAGAATTGACCAGCTCTAGGGCACTCACCTTAGTGAAATAGGCCATGAGCTTGAATCTGCTTCAATCAGATCTACAGATCCTCAAAGAGGTCAAGTTTGGAAGATGTGGCCAAGCAATGACTAAACACGGAACCACAGCACCTTCCTTTCTACCAAGTCCAAATCACAGCTCACAACCGTGTTAACTTCAGTTTGTCCACATCATTTGTTAGAGTTCAAGCTTCAAGTCCTTTCTTTTCAGGAAAGAGGCAGAACGGGGTTGGGGAAATTCATTGAGGTATAAACACATTCTAAAAGGAATGTTTTAACTCATATTATTGTTGGTGCAGCTTGGCATTTCATTTGTCTACAATTGAATGTATTTTTAAGGTTTTGACAGAAACTTTATTTTAAGCAGCAGGAGGCAAAATAATTCAGACCTTAATATTCATCGAAATTTATTGAATAGCAGGAAAGCTTTCACTCTGAACTTTTAGTCTTGTTTCTTGCAGAATTAATTCCCCCAACAGCCCTCACCTGCCAAAAGCAAGTAAATTCAATTACAGTATACATAATAATCACATACTTTACCTTACTTTTGATTTATTTTGTCTCATCAGGCTTCTCCTTCAGAACCAAAGGATCCCATTGGGATGGTTCTGCCTTCAGAACCGACCTAATTCATAGAAAAACCTTCAATAGGAAAAAACTCCAAATAATTCTTAATGTTCTCAAAATACTGTCTTTCCATCTTTATTGTTAGAGATTGAGTTCTTTAACTTTTTCCAATGTCCGTTCTCTGGGAAGGGCAAGGTAATAAATTCTTTGATGCTAAGATATAGATGGCTTATCAAATTTGATTTCTGCCTTTCAAGGAGTCTGGGTAGAAGGGGTAGAAGGGAAAATGGGAGAAGATGTTAGCAGGGAGATTATGGGGGTATAAAGGGCAAGTATGGAAGCCAAAGACAAACCTGGCACCCATTGCATAAATAAAAGGTCAACATGCACATGAATGCCCCGGCAACCATGCTGAAATGCAGACTCAGTCCTTCTGAAATGGGGCCTGAGATTCCACATTTCCATCAAGCTCCCAGAGACCATCAGTGCTACTAGTCCACAGACCACACTTTAAGCATTCAGGTGTGTTATTAACACGTAATATGTGCTATTAACAAAAGTCATAGCTCAGTAGTCCTCAACCTTGGCTGTCTATCAGAATCACTTGAAAAGGTTTTGTAGATTTATTTTAAATCACTGATTCCCAAGCCCCACCCAATTTGAATAGAATTCAAGGACTCACTCAAGTGCTTGTACTTCTAAAAGCTTTCTAGATAATTCTCTTGTGCAGCCTAAGCTAGGAACCACTGGTAGCTGATAATTAAAAGCCTCATTAAAAAGTCTTTAAAAAATAGAAAGAAAGAACACAAGGGTTTCTTAAGCATTACAGCAAATACATATTTAATGTGAGAAAATAAATTGTAAATTACAAAAAAAAAATTCTTCACCTGCAGCTGGAATGGTGGTTAAGTGGTTGGAGCACTTGCCTAGCATATGCAAGGACCTGGGTTCAAACCCCAGCACCACATACACAACTAAGTGTCAGGGAAACAAAGGCCGGAGGAAAAAATAAATAAAATTGATTTTCACTTTCTCCCTCTCTCTCTCTCTCTCTCTCTATTTGAAAAAAGAAAAATAAGTAAACAATTGGCTGAATACATAAAGGTACAGAGATGTTTGAAGGCCTACAATCTACAAAATGAAAAGGACTGAAGCCATAACATCAAAATGGTGAAGAGCAGAACTGATATTTGAGGACAGAAAGTCTTTACCATTACTTTCCCAAATCCCCCATATAGACACTTAATCCTTGAGCCGCTGTTAAAGCTGACTCTACTGATAACAGTAGAAGTCAAAACCATAAATTTTACCGTTACATTCTTCCAAGGTTTCACAAACGTTCATTTATCACATCACAGCTTCACCTTTTTTGTGACTGGTGGTATTATTCACCTCGTACGTTTCTTTAAATCAACTCACTTTTTTACATTAAATACATGTATTTTAAAGGGAAACTACAAATCACTGTTTCAAACAGAAAAACAACCAATATCCCTTTACAGAAGTGGAATTGACTGTCAAAGTAAATATCATGAAAATAACCAAAGCTGGATGTTTCTACCTGCCAATGCTGCCTCTTTCAGAGAAGAAGGATTAACCAGTATAGGAAAGTGTTAAAGCCAGGGGAGCACTTTACAGAGACTTTGTCACTGGCATAATGAGAATGATTGAAGGGGCCTTTTGAAAGGAGGCACAGTCCTACCCTGCAATGCCAGGCTGTTTAAGACGGAGAGCACACACCACAGGTAACCATCTGCGAGTGCTCTCCAGTATTGTAACAAAGCATCTTAAGGAATCAACTTAAAAAGAGGAAAGGCCTACTTTGTCTCTCAAGTTCTAGAAGTTTCAGTCTGTATTTGGTTGGCCTTTGGTGAGGCAGCACGTATGCTAGGGAACATGTGGTAGAACAGAACTGCTCACTTCATGACCCAGAAGTGAAACAGAAAGAGGAAGAGACCAGGGCCCCCAAAATCCCCTTCAAGGGCATTCTCCTAGTGACCTAAACATTCCCACCAGGCTCCTCTCCATGAAGGTTCCACCACCTCCAGGAGCGCTATGGGCTGGGGACCAAGCCTTTAGGTAACATTCCTCACCCAAGCTACGGCAGCATCTGATGAATTCCAGTCTCAGCCAATGAGTTTCAAACTATGCTCAGAAACCTGAAGGCCACCACATGGTACTAAAGATGTTCCAGGACAAAGAAACAGAAGAAGGAATTCTTTACAAGCTTTCAGTTTCTGAAGAATGTAGTCATCAATGTTACTTGTCTTATTTAGACTATAGTTTTTACTTTTAACAAATCCTACTTCTGTGAGGAAGAGCATAATCAACAAAGAACAAAGAAATAAGTTGAACCCTATCGTCAGAAACAGTAGGATTAACTTTCTCATTGGAGACCTATTTGCTGTTTTAGGCCTCAAAGACATTATATGGACCCGGGAAGAGAGAATTCACTAAATAAAACCATGCAGTTAAAAACAAATCAATGAACCAGGCAAAGTAAGAGATGTGCTTCCCTGTCTCTTTTTAGTGAAGAGTGTGTTGGTGTGGGGGTTTAAATTATAGTTTAATTTACATACTTGGATTTAAGCAGAATGATCTATTGATGCTCTGAGGAGTAAATGCAATAAACTATTCTTTAAATTTGCTAGATATATATTTTTCTCTTTTGAACAGTGGATGCAGCAGAATGCAATGGTTGTGATTCTAATGCAGAGACACAAGACTGCGTGGTTAGACTAGGCATGGAACCACCATATGATCCAGCTACACCACTCCTCAGTATTTATCCTAAAGAATTAAAGTCATCAAACTTCAGCAATACATGCATACCCATGTTTACAGCAGCACAATTCATAACAGCCAAGCTACGGAACCAACCTAGGTATCTATCAATGGATGAATGGATAAAGAAAATGAGGTCTATATACACAATGGAGCTTTCCTCAACCATAAAGAAAAATGAAATTATGTCATTCGCAGGAAAATGAATGGAACTTAAGAACGTTATGTGAAGCAAAATAAGCCAAACTCAGAAAGTTGAGAGTCAACTGTTTTCTCTCATGTGTGAAAGATAGGAAAAAGGAGAAGAAAGGAGGCAGAATCTTACAAAAATCAAAGTGAGATCGGTAGAGGAGAGGAAAGGGACCAGAGGGGAGGGAGGAGAAGAGAGAAAGAAGAAATACTGGGGAATGATATTTGCTAAATTATATTTTTATATTGTTTACATATAGGACTATGTAATAACAAATCCCCCAATATGTACAACTATAAAGCACCAATAAGAAAATATGCAAAACTGCAACATTAGTTAAGATAGAGGCTCTGCAATAAGACTGCTCTTTTTAAATCTGTGCTTTCCCTTATTGTCTATGTGCCCGTAAGCAGGCATTCTAACTCTGGGTCTCAATTTCCTTGCTCATAGAATAGGGGTAATAATAAAAGTCCTACCCACATAAGGACATTATAAAGAGAAGCTAACACACACAAAACGTCTGAAAAAGTCCCTTGCACAATATAAGCACTCAGTATGTGCTACCTGTTGTCATTACTATGTCCAAAGGAATTTACATTAACCAAAAGGTGATACAGTGAAAATTATGTCTTCCTTCTACCCCCAGACTCCAAAGCTTTATAAAAAGGCTTTTGTGTTTCTTTGCAGAGATACTCTATGTATTTACCATATATCCCCCTCTTCTATGCAAATGAGAACTCATTATGCACACATTATGTACATTGACTTTTGTGCTTAACACTATTTCTTGAGAATGAGTTTATTGCAGGCCTCATATCTCATTCTTTGCCAGAGGTGCAGAGTTTTGCATCTTCTGAATGTACTATAATTTGTTTAACTCATCTCCAAAGTTGGATATTTAGGTTGTTTCTAGTCTTTCACTATTGTAACCATGACTGTCATGAATACATTTAAACGTACATCTTTCAAACATATATCTTTAATAGATTCTTAGAGCTGGGACAAATATTTCATTTTGACATTTTGATGGATATTGCCAAATTTCTCTTCAAAGAAATTATGCCAACTTCCATATCAGCTGTGTATACAAATGCCTGTGTCCCTTTGTTCCAAAAGTCATATTTTAAATACTTAAAATAAAGAGGACAACCAAGTCCCTTAGTCTGTTTGGGTTGCCATAACAAAATATCTGAGACTGGAAAATTTATAAACAATGGAAATTTATTTCTCATAGCTTTGATCCTGGTGCCAGCAGGTTCAGTGTTTATCGAGGACCTGTTCCTCATAGACAATGCCTTCTCCTTGTGTCCTCCCACAATGGAAGGAACAATCAAGCTCCCTTAAGCCTCTTTAATAGAGGCATTAATCCCATTCATGAGAGTTAGACCCTCATGATCTTAGTCACCAAAGACCCTACCTCCTAATTACCAACACATCTGGGGATTAGATTTCAACATAAGAACATTAAGGAAAGCAAATATTCAGACCGCAGAACTAAGAAAGATAATTATATTCAATCACAATTGTCAAAAGATTAAAAATATACATTTGTGAAATGGTAACCAATGTCCTTCTTTATTAACACATTAAATAACAAAGTCTAGCGACAGGTAAGGGGTGTGCTGAAAACATTTTAACATATCTGCATCTCTAATGTGGTATGAAAATGTATGTTGGTGACAAGCTCACAGCTACTGCTAATCAGATCATGGTTTGTTCTCCATTCATAATTGAAAAAAATGCTCAATTTGAGATGGTGGATAATGAAAATGCAGATGCAAAAATTTTTCTCCCAAGTTTTGAAGACTGTCTTGGAGCCAGCTTTAGAAGATTAATTATAAGAAGTGGCAGCTTCTCTTCAATAAATCAGGTCAGCCTCGGGAATTCTTTTAGGGAAGATTTTAAAATTCATGTGTGGGAATCAGTCTCACTTTTATCTAAATCAAGCTCCATTGCCCATCTACAATAGCACGGCCAGCCAAGAAGACCTCTACAGGCAAAGATCATTGTCAAAAAGACTCTAGGGGCTGTCTTGGCCATTAGAGTAACTGTCCACTCCTCCCTTCCATTTGCCCTCTAAAGGGTTTTGAGAGGTATCTAATAAAATAAAAGATTCAAAATTCCTTTGAAAAAATTAATGGCACTCTTAATTTTGGGTACTGTATTGACTATTAGGAATTATTATTATTATTATTATTATTATTATTATTATTACCACATTCTCTTATGTTTAGTACCTAAAACATCTTCCAAGTCAGCTGATGTGGTTATCAATGAGAGCCAAAGGATGGAGCTGCTCAACCTTGGCAATGTCTTGGGACATGATGATACTTGTGTGTCCTACTATTAGGTCACACCATCCCTCTTATCTGGAGAGTGCTCCAATAACTAGAGAAGTTGCTAGAATTTCCAGAACAACAAGGAAAGGTGAAAGGAGGTGTCAAATCCACAACTAGAGAACACTGTGTTACTGGAACATAAACCACTCCAGAAAGCGTAGGTGTACAGAAGAAAAATTTCAACCAAATTTCTGACTATGCACCTTTTTAATTTTTCAAGTGTTAGAGAAATGTTAAATTTCATTAAGTTTTACAGCCAGACTTAATATAGACATAAATCCCTTTAATGTTGGTTTCAGTCAAAAGTGAGCTGAACATTACCGTTAAGCCAGTGCATGTGGGAGAATTATTTGAGGAAAATCAAAATAGGCACAGTTGGGAACATTCGAGCATGACCGTATTAGATGCAAGTGGGTGCAATAGCAAAATTCTTTAGGCGCTAATGGACTGGGCTATTTGGTTGCTCAGTTTCCATACAGATGAGCTTTGTTCTGGGGCAATGTGGTTGCAGTTTGAGAGTCTATCTAGGGAAGCTCATTTCTCTTTCATTAGTCCATGAGCACAGTGCAATTTCAGCTAATACTGTTACACAGCTCCTAGCTGGGTTATTTGGTTAAATGCCTTCAGGGAGAGTAGCAATCCAGAGTAAAGGGACAAATGTGATGTGGTTTCTTGTTCTGAATTCCAATAGCTGTGGAAATGCATTGGCAATTAATCATGCCATGCTATACTCATGATCATAATCACCTATTGTTTGAAATGTTATTTAAGTCTTGTATGAGTTGATGTTTCACAGAAGACATTTTATCTCCCTGGTCTTTAAGGGAGATAAAGATCTGGGCTTGTATATAACTCTACCTACAGAGCCCTATTTCTTGTAGTTCATAGACATGCTGGTACATACACAGTGCACTTGTACAAAATTGGAAAAGACGCCCCCGACCAGTGAGTGGGTGAACTGTAAAACAGCACCCCTCTCTGGGCAAACAAATGAGAAAAAAGCAGCCCCTTTGGGGTGGTCAATTTTTTTTTTTCTTGGATTGAACCCAGCAGCACTTAACCATGGAGCCACATCCACAGACCTTTTTATTTTTTATTTTGAGACAGGGTCTTACTAAATTATTCAGAGCCTTCGCTAAGTTGCTGAGGCTGGCTTTGAACTTGCAATCTTCCTGCCTCAACCTCCCAACCTCCCAAACCTCTGGGATTACAGGTTTGCACCACACCGGCATCAATTATTTTTTTAAAGGCCCACCCCAAAGCATGTAGTTTGGCAAGCCCCCAGTTATTGCCCTTGGACGGGCACAAGTGTGCATGTCAGCCCTGAGTATAGAAACTACTCCCCAGTTATGTAGTCAGGTCACAGAGTTTATCCCTCAGTGCTCTAAAAAATACCTGTTCAATCACATCCATAGATGCTCTTATTAAGTGTATCAGCTTATTACAAGAGTCCAGTATTGTCAGAGTGCCAAAGCAGCATGACTTTTTTTAAATTGAAAAATAGGACTGGAGATGTAGCTCAGTGGTACAGCATCTGCCTTGCATGCATGAGGCCCTGGGTTCAATCCCTGACACAGGAAAGAAAGAGAGAGAAAGATGAATAAGGCCTTGAGCAGCTGATGATACTTCTTCCCTACCATAGAAGGATGTTCTACATGTCCTCCATCAATGTCCCTGTGGACTGAGCCTGTTTCTAACTGTGACAACTTGCCTGATAACTCACCTTCGGTTAATATGAGACACCAGAGAGATAAGCTTCAAACACGTGTCAGTGTAGTGTTACTAGTTTAGATGAGATTCCTTTATAGCAGCCTCAGCCCACCTAGAGAAGACAGGACATGGGACAGGTATATCCTGAAAAAATGAGGCTGCCCAAAAAGACATGGTCTGGGTGAGATGTGATGGTTTAGGCCATAGGATGACAGCCAGAGAGCACAAGTGGCCTAGGACATAGGTCAGACATTGGCAAACTTTTTCCAGTAAAAGGCCAGAAAGTAAATATTTCAGGCTTTGCACAGCTACTTAATTCTGCTGTTGTGTTGCAAAAGCAGTCAGAGGCAATTTATAAACAAATGGCTGTAACTCTGCTCTAATAAAACTTATTTAAGGAAAACAGGCGGTGGGCTGTATTTGATCCGTGGGCTATCTATTGTGACTCTGGCTGTAGGTGATCAAAGAGAAGCCCACAACATAAGCAAGAGGTGAGAGAATGCCCGCACTGAATCCATTCATACTTTTCACCTTCACAGCACAGCAGCAGAGTATAACAGTTGCATCATCTCCATTTTTAAAATGAGGAAACTATGACTTCCAAAAAATAAAACTTTTCAAGGTCAAACCAGATCTACCTGACTTTAATGCTTCTTTTTTTTCCCCCCTCCAACAACTTGGTAGCTGTAGACGCAGGTGTCTTGTGCAGTCCAGCAAGGAGGGCTTGCTAGTGCCAAGCACAATAAATTCCATATTTGGGGGTAGAGATGGCATTTTCAGAGCCAGGTTCAATCTCAGGGGCCTCAGAAACTGCTCTGTAGATGTGAGAGCAACAGACCTGGTTACCACTGAGTTCAGACTTCACAGTGAGACCAGACAAAGCATCTGAAGTATGCCATTGGTCAGCCTTTACACACAAATGAATCCCCCAGATACAGCAAGTCAGAAGATTTTGTGAAAATAAGTACTTCCCTCCTCCTTTCTTAGCTTAACATGTATGCATGCAGGCCATCTATTTGAAAAGTCCATATAAGGGCCAAACCCATAATTATTAGACTTTCTAGCTAAGAGCAAATATGCTATTGTTTTCTATGTATTCAAATATTCAGAAATTAAGCCCTAGGATTATTAAATACCAGAGATGCATTTTCTTAACCTCTGCATTCAACTTTCATAAAAGAAAATGAGCCGTTGTCAAAAGTTTCTTCTAGCAATAACTTCCAGGAAGCCCTGAGGTCAGTTTGGAGCTAACCCATTGTCTCACTCTGTGACATGATACAATAATAATTCAAGTTCTTAATTATGACTCTGAATCATACTGATCCTGAATCATCGAGAATTAAATCATGTTTGCTGAATAGCTAGGATTTCTAACATAAGAAAATAGAGTAACAAATTTTAGAAAGAAGTTAGAGAAGTCCAAACAGCAAGCCCTACCTTCACCTAGGATGACCACAGCATTGAATTGACCAAAACGCCACTCACCCTCCTCAATTCCATGTTGATGGCTATGATAGAAAAACCTAGTATAATTCAAGGCCAGTTTAACTTACTCTTGTGCACAAATAATTTTATAGTAGACATTATAATTTGAATAAATAAATGATTCAGTTTGGCTATGAAAACATAAACAGAACCCTTGAAAAAAATTGCTCATTGCTCTTTCTTGCTATAAACCATTTGATTTTTAGCCAGAAAACATACAGCCAAACAAGAACAACTGTTTTCCTTTCTTAATGCTCAGTGTAGACTGCTACCCAAGGAATTAAGCATTAGTCATCGAATTCATTGTAAAGACAACGAAATCATTGGGGTTCCTAAGTCATCATCTATTTCAGTGTTTTGAAGCAAATTTGACCTCCGACAACACATGGTCTTTCTTTTTATTTATAAAAATTGTTGTAGAGTCAAATTATGTTGATATATTGTGCACATGTATGACTATGTGATATCGAATCCCACCATTATAAACAACTATGATGCACCAATAAAAGTGGAATAATTAATCAATTAAATGGTTTCAAGTACTGCTGTCAGAATTTCCCAGCTCCTTCGTTTTTTATTTTTTATTAAGGAGTTGAGTTATTGTAGAATCATAAATGCATATAAAGTAACAATATGATGTGCATTTGTCCAGCTCCTCCTTTTAACCACCCCCCACCTTAGGGTAAGCATCTTTTCCAGAGTCAGGAATGGGAGCCAAGAGACCTCAACCCAGAACCAAGTGGTAATTATGAGCCAGAAAAATAAGGCAGAGTGGAAAGCTTGTAAAACCATTCACTCGGGCAGGGAAGAAATTCTGTTTCTGTGTAACTGAACTTAATTTTTATCTGCCAGCTTAATTGCGCTCTTGATAGAAACGGGATCTTGGTCAACTTGGGTTTTGCCTCTCCCCTCCCTGTCTCCATAATGCCCTTAAGCTGCAAAGGACTAAAAGCATTAGGCAGAAGGAGATAGGAGTCCTGGTTCTAGCTCTCTGCCATCCATCCTTGTTGGCTTTGCAGCAACCCCATTCCCACTGGTCTCAGTCATCGATTCATGCAGATCCTGAATATATCCTGTAATTTCATTGTCCTGACCACCAGAACTATCTAGGCCAGCTGGCTCTCAGTGTCATGTCCTCACCAATCACAGCCTTCCACAAAACATTCTGCAGCTCCCTGCTGGGTTCTGGGGCCTGGGGAATGCAAAGCAGGGCTACTGGAGACCATCAGCCTCACAGAGCCTCTTCTGATCTCTGATTCCACGCCCCCACCATTGGAGGAGTTCCAGACCTCTCCAAGGTCGGACACTGTAGCATGCTCCCATCCCACTCCAAGAAAACAACTCGGAAGAAATAAGTGGCACTTGGGGCTCCCTCCAAGGGCCTCCCAGTGGCTACCCATGCCAAGTTCTCTATCCATCTCCAACTTAGACCAAAGAATGTTAATCTCTTCTACGAAGAACAAACCAGACTTAGCAAAGATTCTTCCAATTCTATTGCTTAAGTAGCAACCTCATCTTGAAGACCTAAAGAAAATTATTAAATTGTTCTTCTCTCAATATTCCTGCCTTACTAATGCTACCTAAGAATGTTCTTATTTCTGACAACTTCAGAGGTCAGGGATAACAGAATACACTTAAGGAAGAGAAATACATTGTTTCAAAATAGTATCCCTGAAAAGAACTGAAATCCAAATATCTCAAAGAAAGTCAAGGAAGGAAAATGGGAAACCTGCGAGGATCTCCCAAAGATGAGAATTGTACAACAGATACAGAATCAGGCTTTACAAGTGGAAGTAATTTGGGATCTAAGTGGGGGAGGAAAAATAAAATCAGGGACTTTTCAGTCATTATGGCCTGTGGAGACAGAAGACTTCTCTAGAGGCCTGGTGTTGGGTGAAGACCTAGACTCTCATACATGTCGGGGCTAGAGCGGTGGCTCAGTGGTTGCATCACTTGCCTGGCACACGGGAACTTGCGGATTCAAACACCAGCACTGAGTTTGCAATGGAGTGTTGGAGCAACGAAAACCGCATGAAAAACTAAAATAGGATTAATTCTTTCTTTGTCTCTCTCACTGTCCCTCTCTCTCTCTCTTAAAAAAAAAAAAAAAAGATGCATGTGTTCAAGATTCAAGGAAAGCTTGGTATGGTGGCACATGCCTATTATCCCAGTGACTCAGAGACTGAGGCAGAAGGACCGAAAGTTTGAGGCCAGCCTCAGCAACTTAGCCAAGTCCTCAGCAACTTAGCAAGATCCTGTCTCAAAAATAAAAAATAAAAAGTACTGGCAAAATGGCTCAGTGGCTAATTAAGCACCCCTGAGGTACAATCCCAAGTACCCAAAAAAAAAAAAAGAAAAGGATTCAAGGCAAAATGACAGGGCCAAATTTCAGAGTGACTTCTGCCCAAGTACGTTTATCTAAATAAATTAATACAGGTTGAGTATCCCCAGACCCAAATTCTTGGGACCACTAGTGTTTTGGACTTAGGATTTTTTTCAGATTTGGAAATATTTACATATATATTATGAGCTACATTGGGAGTGGGACCCAAATCTACACATGACAGTTGTTTATGTTTCATATACATCTGGTGCACTTAGCTTGAAGGTAATTTTATTCAACAATTTTAATACACCTGAATTTTCACTGCAACTAGACGCATCAGGGCAGGTGTACAATTTTCCACTTGCAGTGTCTTGTCAGCCCTCAAAAGTTTCCAGTTTGGGAATCACACATTTCAGATTTTCAGATTCTGGATCCTTGACCAGTGCTACAGTTCTGAGCATTGCAACTACTGGTGACTTTCGGTGTTTGGACACCAACAAACGCAATACAAAAATTAATGGTTTTAGTCAACTTTCTCTTAAAAACATTATGCCACTAACATGCTAGGTATACAAATTGAAGTGTGTCACAAACTAAAGTGCTTTAACTCTTAAAGAAGGACAATTCATGAATATGCCCCAGGATCCATGGAATCAAGAGAGGGCAAAGCTGAAATGCAAGTCTTACTCAGTGCCCTGAGTCCATGTGTACTGTAAACTAAGAAATCAGGGGGTCTTTATTACAGAGCCCAAAAACAAAGAGGAGAAGGAGATGAGAAGAGAGAAACTTTCAGAGATCAGCCTCATGGGCAAGCATAGAAGGCAAAGGGTGGGTCTCCTCCCATGACAGGCAAAAATAAGAGGCTAACTATAGACTTCAATGCAAAAAAAGTAAATAAATAAACTTTAAAGACTAACAGAGTACAGGATTGATTTATGTGTGGAAAGACTCTCTCAATGAAAACAATTGAAGTACAGAACTGCATAGGTTTCTACCCTCCTCTGGCTGGGGATGTAGCTCCGTGGCAGAGTGCTTGCCTAGCATGTGTGGAGTCCTAGATTCAGTTCCCAGCACCACCAAACAAACTAACAAAAAATTCTTTCTCATTAGAATTTTACCCTTATCACCCACCCTCTACTGAAGAGTGCAAGAATACATTATTGTCACAGTTTGTCATTGTAGTTTTTTGTTGATCACTTGATTGATGTTTGTTCCACTAACTAGGCAAAACATTGCATGTGGGCAGGACTGCCAGCACTGTGTTCCCATTCTCCGAAAAATCTCTGGTGTATATTGAACTTTTCATAATATTTGTTGAGTGAATAACTGACTCACTTAATTGTGGACAAGATTAGCAGCTTGGGCAGGGTTTAACACTCACAAGTGGAAAGAAGACAAGACTAATGCCAGTCTAAAGTGTAGAGCTGGAACTGAGCCTAGAGACTCTAAAACTCCAGAGCCCATCTCACTTGTCCCATAAAAACTAGAACATTCTAGCCATCAGTCCAAGAAGGATCAAAGAAGCTTACCTATCACCTTGGATTCTAGGTGAAATCTGCAAATCCACAAGCATTACCTCAAGTTAAATGAAAACAGTTCTGAAGAACACTGGGGCTCTAATTTGTTAACCCCTTGAAGAGTTGGAATGGGGTGAGATGAAGAAGCCAGGCCAAGGGCATAAAAGGAAAGAGAATCTCCAAGGGTGCACTTCAGCTCTGTCACAATTTTACAAGGGCTGGTCCCATGCAGAACATTATCGCAGCACTCTGTGTTATGTTTATAAACATAAAACAGTGTGCTCACAGCGTTTCCTCTATGCAGTGCCTCTGGCTTTCCTGATCTAATGAGATACTTTGTGTTTTTCAGAACGCCGAAGCCAGTTACGACTTCAGCAGCAACGACCCCTATCCTTACCCTCGGTACACAGACGACTGGTTCAACAGGTAAACCGGGCCTTAGGAAGAACATTGACATCAGGTTTGGGGGTTTTATTTTGCTTCGTTTCCTTTAAGCTTTGAATATCACCAGAAAATCCATGACAAGATCATCCCAATGCTTCACTGAATTATATTGCAACTTTTCTTCTTAGTTGCTACATTCTCCAAATTCATGGATTTTTTTTCTTTTAATATTACAATGCTCCTCAAGAATTCTCTTCAGACTATTTTGTTCTGTTGAACTAGAAATCATTTGCTATTTTAATATGCTCATGATAAAAGAAGATAGAAATCAGAGATCTTTTCTCAACCTACTATAAAGTGATTAAAAAGAACAAAAAATATAAATACTGATTTCACTTGACCTGTTGAAACTATTGAAAAAAGGGACTTTTTCTCCCATGAGTCTGTGTCTATATGTTTTTGAAAAGTGTTTCTACTATAATCTTATAACAGCTCGTGTAATCTCCTTCCCTAGTCAAACAATAGGGTTCAAGTCAAAGTCAGGATGAGATCCATGATCTAGATTGTTCCTAAATCCAAATTTGTTTAAGTATCATTTTCACTATTTTATGCAAGAAGCATGATGTCCAGCAAGTGGCCAATGTCAGATCCTGGGTGGCCCAGGTGGCTTAGAACGAGTTGCTACATTAGCAAGTTGACTTGAGAGCATCAGAGGAAGAGACAGGGCACACGAATTCCAGGGCTTGACAACACAGAAGAGGAGAAAGACAAAAATAAAATTCAAATTTGTACTATTTTTAGAACATCATTCCTGAAGTCCAACACCACTGTCCACTCCCTACTGACTTCATCTGCAGTCTGAAAATTATCATGCTATGCTTGGAAGTGTTTGGAGAGTGAAAATGGATAAAGGTCTGAGAACATTGGATATGAAGTGTCTCTGGTTCCCATGACCTATAACTCAAGATTGCAGCATACCCTTAGCAAATAAATCCCTTCAGACACAGGGATCTGAAGTTACCAAATCAAAGTCATCAAACTGGTAGTTAAACATGATTGGCAATGGCAGTCTAGAACTCTCCAATAAAATGGCCTGGCTTTAGCTTGATTACTATCTCTCTGAAGCTAGTAAGTGCTAAATAAATTGTCAGATGATTGATTCAGGCCCAAAAATATAACCAACAGAATAGTTTTTTCCCAAACCCCATGGTTTGAATCCAAACACAACATTCTCCAACCAAATCTTCTTGCATTGTATGCTGCAGGAATACTCCTTGAAAGAAAGAAAGAGAAAGAAAAGAAACGAAATACTAAAAGCCCAGTGCAGTTGTACATGTCTGTAATCCTCGCTACTGGGAGGCTGAGGCAAAAGGATCCCAAATTCGAGGCCGGTCTAAACAACATAGCAAGACCGTCTCAAATTTTAAAAATAAAAAGGGCTGGGGTGTAGCTCAGTGGCAGAGTGCCACTGGGTTCAATCCCAAGTACAAAAACAAAAAAGAATAAAAAATAAAAAATTTTTAAATGATAAGGAAATGCCTTTTCTCTCAAATATTTTCATTTGAAAACTTGTTCTTGAAAATACAATTTTAAACTGGCTTAAAACCTCTAAATAGAACTAATTAGTGTTTTATGTAATAAAAATCCGTCATTGTCAGCAGTAAGAATTCCCAAGTGTTCATTTATCCCAATACGCAGTAATAGTCACTCAGGCAATTATGGTCCCTGTGTCTTAGGAAGTCAATGACTCAAGACAGAGTGTCCACTTTGACCAATAAATAGGTTTTTCCCAATTATCAGGTCAATTTCAAATATCCTCATCTGCCATGGCTTATTATTGCAAAGATTAGTTGATGCCCAGCTCAATACACGGCCTCTCAAAACGTAACTACTATTGAAACTGACTATGGGAGGATGGTAAGTCAAAATTCAAGTCCATTATGCTGGGAGAATACTTGCTACAAAATGTTGGCACCATCTAGAAATGATCCCAGATTAGCATAGAGAGGATCTGAATAAAGTATCTTTCCCGTAAGTGTAGGATGTGTTTACTAAAAATTCCCTCTGGGAAGAAATGTTATTTTGCCTGGTATTTTCTTCAATACTACTTATATCTTGAGGTAGGAGGTTGGAGAATGGGTTGGGATGCTGAAGAAATAAAATTGGTCTTGGGTTAATCTTTGCTAAATCCAGAAAATTGGGTACACAGGAGTTCACTCTACTTTCATTTATCTCTGATATTTTCTACAATAAAAAGTAAACGTCAAATGCATAGGACATAAAAAAAGAAAATGAATAGACCTAGGTCTTGAGTTTGGTACTCATGAAACAACTAGCTTTAGTGTACAAACTTCTAAGGAGCCTGCAATGTTATATAAAGAGGAAACACATGCTCAGATCACTATAATCCATAATGTAGCCAAGGCTAAAATAACACAAAGGAGAGCTCGTGCACACTGAGCAAGTAACCATCTTTCAGGTGCTGTTTTTAGTGATTTGCATGTATTAATTCCATTAATTCATATAGTAACCCTCCTAATGGGTATTATCAAACGTATCTCCATTTTGGAAACTGAGGCACAGGGAGCTTAAGTAACTCATGCAAGGTTAAACAGCTAATAAGTCATAGAGGCAGGTTTCGCTACCAGTGAGGATGTCATTGGTCCAGGATTTGAATGAAGGTAATAGAGGTACAGGGCAAGTAGATTCTAGGGCAAGAGTAATCTTTAGACAAAGATTGTCAAATTGGGAGATTCAGGAGGTAGCCTGGATGATGGATCTGGGGGTTCTAAGAATGGTTCAGGGCAGAGGTGGGCAGAGAAGGTTTGGATAGGCTGCTAATAGAAAGGAGGAGAGGTTTTGTGGTTGGGTGAGGAACTGGGCTGAGTGCGTAGATGAGAATCCTTCTCCCATTGCCCTCAGAAAGTGTTGCCACCAGAGGCCTAAGGAGTCCTGAGGCCAGCTGGCCTCTTGGCTGGTGATGCAGGGTCTGCTGCTGATCACACAGGAGCCTCTCCTCAACTGCACAGCCACACATGGATGCCGCCAGTTCTCTAGGTGTTCTTTAGTAGACATGGGCACCAAATTCAGTACCCCATCTCTGTAGAGCAGAATTGGGGCTCTCGAGAAATGCACATTTCAGCATGCATGGAAACCCCAGTAAAGGTCGACTGATGCTAACCAGGAAAGAATGGGTTTGTTGCTGTTGACTATTCCAGTCACACTGCCTGCCACGAAGCCTGGTTAGAACACAGGAGCAATTGCTGCACGGGAAAGGCATCAGCTGTCCATCAAAGATCCTCATTGCTGTGGAAAGGAGAAAATAAAATACACTACAAGGAGCAGCCTCCAACAAATAAGCTAAAAAAATCCCCATGGAAAGGAAACTGAGTTGAATAGCAACACATATTTCCTGGCCTTCCCTGACATTTGAGTCCATCATATCACATCCTCTTTGTTTACTTACTAACTTGCTTTCCTTTTAAATGTACATTTCTCCTAGTACATATAAAACTTCAAGCCAAGGAATCTTTATGAAAACAAAATTCATACATATGCAGGATAAATGTACATTAGGATGTCTTGCCCGATGCTTGATTTTATTTTTGCAAGGTTGTTCCTTTTTAATCAGAGCCAGTATATATTTATTCTGTAGTGAACTATTTAACAATTACCTTCAGACCTTGTGCTCAAGAGACATATTTGAAGCACAGTTGAGAAATTTGCAAATGAATTATAATTTCCTCCTCACTTGCAATCAAAGAAAGATATTTGGCCAAACAAAATAATAATAATAATACCCCAATTGCTAAAAGGCAATAGTACATATTTAACAAGCATCGGTATTGAGCAGAACAGATATCATTGATTTGCCATGAGGCATCAGGATGTAACATCACATTTTTTTCCTTGCGGGCATTCAGTAAATATTGATTGGCTGGTTGATAGATGGGTGGCCCACCTTTTCAGCATGCTGAAAGGTTGAATGGCCTTGACATCTGTCCATTTCAGAGCTGCCTGACACTCGCAAGGTTTGTGGCCCACATCTTGTCAATAATCTTTCAGGCTTTCTGGGTTTTAAGTCAATGTTTGGTGATGCATTGCAGATCTGTATTCCATTACTGTGCTGTTGTCCATAAAAATCCCTCTGGCATAGCATTTCTTTGACAGGCATTCACCACTTGAATGTCATCCCTGCCATCGCCAATATTTATGAAGCATCAGGGGACATAGCGCTCTCTATCTATTAAATTCCAAAGAGTAAGAGATTCTGGACTAGATACAATTCCTGACTGCAAAAAGTTTACTATAAATTCAGGAAGAGAAGAGACATTTATTACTCAAGCAACCAAAATGGGGGGAAGGAAGAAGGATGAATGGATGCTAAAGAACATGCATCTCAATGTGAACTAATTTGATTGACAACATTAGTTAAACTTTCAATTAGAAAGATTTTCAGTGACTAACCTTCTTTTCTTATTAAAAGTCACATTTCATCTTGAAGAACTGGCCATGCCAGAACATGTAAGAAGAAATGGCCCTCTCTAGCTTGCTGTTTTCACACTGATATAAACTAAAACTTCACCCTGGTGACGCTTAATGGTTTAGGAGAAGATGAGCATCTTTCCCTTATGTCTTTATGGACTGATTCAGAAGTCACTACCTGATAATAAAATTCAAATTCTTTCCCAAGAGTGTGAAGTTGTGAATGTGTGCATGGAGACTACCTCATGAGTCAATATTAGCTTAACCAACCCTCTCTACATCCAAACCAGAATGCAATGGAATCCAACAGAGTATAATTTCATTAGCTATTTAGAATCATTGGAGAAATACCATAGGATTTTAATTTTATTTCTAGTCCTCTACTAGGATCAGACATATTTAAATTTCCCCTTCTGCTAAAAGAAATAGACACCATACAGATTTAGGGGTTACGGAGAAATCTTTAAAGATTGCAAAACAAAATCTCTGTGTTGGTATAATCATTTCTACTTTGGAAGCTAATATCATTCATGCCATATACAGGAATTTTACATTCTTCCAGTATCAAGAATTCCTTTCTTAAGACAGAAAAATACAGCAGATTATAATGGATAAATGCAGTAGTACATGCATTGTTTGGTCTGGAGTGAGTGATTCCAGAATCAGTTTCCCCATCTATAAAGCAGGACTAATGTTCCCACCTTAAAGGGTTTTATTGGAATGGGCCAAAGAACTAAATAGAAACTTCTCAACAGAGGACATTGATCAAGCCAATGAATACATGAGAAAGTGCTCTAAATCACTAGTAATCTGAGAAAAATGCAAATGAAAACTACATTAAGATTTCACCTCATGCCAATCAGATTGCAAAAATGAAGAAAATAAATAATAATAGATGCTGGAGGGGTTGCGGAGAGATAGAAACACTAGCACACTGTTGGTGGAACTGCGTACTAGTATAGCATCTCTGGAAAGCAGTGTGGAGAATCCTCAAAAAATTAAGGATGAACCCACCATATGATCCAGCTATCCCTCTTCCTAGGTATTTTTCCAGGGGAGTTGGAAGCAGTGCGTTATACTGACACAGCAAAATCTATGTTCTTAGCAGCTCAATTTATAATAGCTAAATTATGGAACCAACCCAGATGCCCCTCACTGGATGAATAGATCCAAAAACTGTGATATTATATATATATACACACACACACACACACACACACATATATGTGTGATACATATGTGTGTGTAATATATATATTATTAATATATGTGTAATATATATTATATATTATATTATATATATTTATATTATATATAAATATATAATATATGTTATATATATATATATATATATATATATTACACACACACACACACACACACACACCATGGAGTTCTACTCAGCAATTAGAAACAATGTTATCGTAGCCTTTGAAGGCAAATGGATGGCGATGGAAGAAATCATGTTGAGTGAAGTTAGCCTAACCAGAGAGTTAAAGGTCGAATATCTTCACTCATCTTTGGAGGCTGGAGCTAGACCCAGGCTTGTGTGAAAAGTGGTCAATCTCATGTATTATACCCAGCAAAGGCATAGTAACACATAACCTAGGGCATTCATAGAGATGTATTGGGAAGGAGGAGGGAGGGGGCAAAGGAGAGAGGAAAGGGTAGGAGAATAGGGTGGGCTCTAGTGGGGAAATCTAATTTTAAGAATATTTACATATCATATTGTTTTGTTGGATGAATTTTTGATTGTACAATGACTAAATTTCTTAATTAAAAAGGGGGATTTTGGGGGGGACTGGAGACATGCTTACAGAGAACTTTGGTACAGAGCACAGCACTCAGTAGGCACTCCCTGAGGGGCAGCAAATATAATTGTGAATTTCAGTAAAGGGATTTCTACAGGAGTTAAAGATTCCCCAACTAGATAGAAAGTAGGAGAATTTGTGCCAAAGGGGTAAGTGGATGGCCCACCCGTTAACCTATCTTACTCAGACAACCATTCTCTCTTCTGGGCTCTTGACAGAAACTGGATAGCACTGACACATGGTGGAACTTTCTGGCAAGAGTTTAATGTCTACATTGCCACTTTGCTAATTGAGAAAGGAGTCACCGCCAAAGATACCTTGTGTGAAATAAGGTCAACTGATTAGAAGAACTGAAAAGCCTAACATTTAGCCTCAGAAAGATGGAGGGGGCCTCCTCACTTTTACAGAAAACTGGCTGCTTGCCCACAGACCCAGGGTTTCTCCTGGAGTGGTTTTGCACATTCTCATCTGTCTCCTATCATAACCTTTTTTGTCTAAACTACTCATTTTCACCTCTTCTAACCAATAAGCTCTTGAAATTCCCAAGTCTTGCCTTATACAGCTCATTCATTGCACATTAGCCAGAACACATGGTTCGCACCAAACTATATAGGGCGTCTACATTTCAGCCGTGATATTTATAACCTTGAAATTTCTGTCTCCAAAGACAGAGCTGAAAAAACTGTAGCTAGCCACCATGGACTTTGAGCTGTCTACAGAGTCCACAGATCCAGGGAGACTGCAGAACAAAGACAGTCTCATATAAACCTGACCAAGTTGCACACTGCTGTGCTGGCCAGCTCTGCCTTCCCCTAAAACATCTGTGAACCCAGAGCCTTGAAATCCCATTAAAGCTCCTGGCTGGAAGACAAAGAACTGAGGAGCCCACTAAAGTAGTTATAGGACTAATAACCAGGAAAGGAGCCTAAAGAAAGGGACAGACATTAGAGAGAGAAAGAAAATCTCCACCTCAAATTAGCCTGCAATTCAAAATTTTGAAATACTTTAGGAAACACACCTAACAAAATGAAAAACCAGGGCATGAATTTTTACCAGATGAAATCAATTTTGTGGAGCAGTCCTGAAAAATACTTTCAAATAAGTTCTGCGTGGCTCGCCTCAGAGTGGTAAATGCACAGTTATAACATTTATTTTAAAAGAAAAATAAATGATGGGAGAAACCCAGGCAAAAACAAAAGCATGAATATCAAAAAAGAACTCATTACAATTGAAAAATATAGACTCTGAAATAAAATCTTCATAAATAGGATAAAAGCTAGCCTGGATACAGTTGGAAAAATAATTATTGAGTTGAAAATAATAGAGTTTATCAAAAATCTACAGCAAACATTATTCTTAAAGGTAAAACTAGGATAGCATTCTCTTAAGTCTGGGACAACATAAGAACGCTGCCAATCATCTCTTTTATTCTACACAATGCTACATCCCATAGCTGATCAAATAATTACAAATCTAAGAAAAGATGTGAGAAAATTATAAAACTTAGCAAACACATAAAAGCATTCCTGAATTACAGAGTGACATACTAAGTTCATGAAGAACAAAGTGGAACAAAATGAAGATGTCAAGATAATCTGTTCATTCAGCACAATTTCAATTAAAGTTTCAGTAGCGTTTTTCAGTGGAACTAGGCAAAATTGATATGGAAAAGTGAAGAGTCAAGAATAGAAAAATGCACGAAGAAAGAGGAAGGGCAGAAGTAAGGAGCAAAAGAATAAAGATGAACAAGAAGAAGAGGGGAGAAGATAATAAAAAACAGAAAAACAGCAAGGTGGGGAAGCTTCATCCTCCAGATCTCAAAACATTATAAAATCCCAATGTAAGAGTATAGGATTAAAATAGGGAATGACAAAAAGAGCAAAGAAATAGAATAGAAAGTCCTGAGATAGTCCCAGGTAAAAGGAAGCTTATTAAATGTACAATATAGCAATAAAAACAAAGAAGAAAGGATGGAGCAATAGTAACGAATAATTGATGCTAGCTATCCTTTGGAGAAAATCAGGGATCTACCCCACATGCATAAATAAGTTCCATACATGCAAATAAATAAATACCACATGCATAACTAAATTCCATACACAGAAATAAATAAATACCACATGCATAAATAAATTCCAGGATAATTAAAGACCTAAATACATTATAAAAATTTTAGAATAAAACAGAAAAATATACTTATGATCTTGATAGAGGGATGGATTTATTTAAACAAGACACTAAACCGCAAAGAGATTGATAAACCTAGTACTTTAAACCGTTTTATTCAACAAAAGTAACAGTAAGCCATTTGGAAGACAAACCACAGACTAGACGCTAGATGCAAAAGAGTTTATGAAAAAAAATTTATGAAGAACAGTTACCAATGGAGAGTTTAGGGGGACAAATGCCTCAATAAGAAAAAAATGGTCCTAAGTTCTAAACAGGCAATTGACATTAGAGAAAACTTGGCCAATTAACATATGAAGATTTCCTTGCTGGTAATAGGGAAATGTAAAATGAAACAATAAGATAGCATTTCACATCATTGGACTACCAAAAAATGATAAATCTTGACAGTATTAAGTGTTGTCAAAGACACTGAGCATCAGAACACTCCCACCCTGCAGGAAGGAGGCTATATCCATGCAAACTGTGTTCACTGCTACATAAATATCTGAAAGAAATTCTATCACATGCACAAGTAAATAATATACAAGAATGTTCATTTAAAATTATTTGTAATAGAAAGCAAATTGCAAACATCTTACATGCCTATCATTAGGTTATGAACAAATAAATGGCACCATATTTATAAATGAACTACTACGCAGCACTAAAAATGGTTGAATCAAAATTCATGAGCAAATCCCAGAAATGCAAATTTTGAATAGACTTTTATACTATGAAATATTTATATAGAACTTGAAAAAAATCATGGCATATATGCTTTACATGTCTGATTATAAGATATAAGACAATTGCATAAAAATAAACATTAGCATTCTAAATATGAAATTTACTATAGAGGCCTCCTCTGAGGAAAAAAAGAGGGAGTGTCCTCCAGGGGGCTTCACTTACATCTATAAAGGTATATATTTTAAAAAAATCTCAAGTAGAGAAAATATTCAGCTTTGATAGACTTGGATGATGATCATTTGAGATTCATTGTGTTATTCACCAAAATTGTTGGTATCCTTAAAATATTTCATAATTCAAAATACCTGCATTCTTGGTAGCCCAGTAAAGTTGATACATAAAATTAACCATCACACTTTTTAGCTGCTCATTTCTGATATTCAGGAATAGGGGATAGTGAAAGTCATGGTAAGAGCAGAAGTTCGGATGCAGCAGAACTGAGATTGAATTCTTCTACCTTCTAATTGAGAAGTGATTCAATATCTCTATACTCCAGCTTCCTCATATTTAAAAGGGAGATAATAATGGGCCATTGAGAGGATTAAATAAGAAAATAAATGTAGCACTCTTAGCACAGTGCCAGGTCCATAGTAGGTATCAGTGAATAAGAGTTATATTCACATTGCCTGATGTGGTCCACATCTTGAATATACTGCAGGTAGAAATGCCAGCTTTGGGCTGGAAAAAGCAAGCAAGATGACAAAATCACTCTAGAGCAAAAGCCAATGATGTGGAAGGACAGAGTGTGCCTGTTCTGTCTCTTGGGAGATCTTTAGGGTTGGGGGACAGAGGGTGGACCAGGAGTTTTCACTTGGATTCTCCCGTAACTGATGCAGCCTGTTGTTCAAGAAAACCCCAATACCATCATTGTGACAGTCCTTGGAACCCCAAGTCCCCACTGTGAACCATGGGTTGTCCCCCTAGCTTTGTTTAATCATTGTATCAGTTATCTCTTGCCATCATAATGACCCCTAACAAGTCATCTCAGAATTCACTAGCTTGAAACAGTATTATTTATTGCCCTGCGTGAGGTGTATGTTAAATTAGCTAGATGTACCCATTCATTCCACAGTGAATATGTACCTTGAAACACCACACAGCAGATACACACAATGTCATCTGTTAATTTAACATAATTAAATATATAAATAAAAATATTTTCAAAGCAGGAAAAAAGATTGCCTTGCTAGTGAGGAAGAAAATGCAAATGAAGCAAGATGTCATCTCACACCAATTGGAGGAAAAGTTTAATATCCAATGTTGGCTAAATGGGTCAGCAGACGGTTGATCTGGACCAGCCTCACTTGTCTTGTCTCAGTGTGTGGTCAGCTGATGGGTTCTCCAGATGCTCTTGGGGTTAAGGTGGCTGCACCCACATGTCTGGAAGATGGAAAGCTGTGGCTTGAGGTGACAGGCAAAGGGAGCTACATATCTTCCATCATCCAACAGGCCAGCCCTGGCCTTGTTCACATATCACATAAGCAGGGCTTCAAGAGAAAGAGAAGGGCTCCTGAGATCTAGACTTATTACTTCTGCCACATTCTTTTGCCTAAAACAAGTCACTAGACCACTCCATTTCAAGGTCAGAGAAAATACACTGCACCTCTTCATGAGAGAAGCAAGAAAATTACATTGCCAAGGGCACAGACTCCAGAAAATGGTGCATTGTGGCCACTCTGGCAAGGTAACTTGCCCATGACCCTGTCATTTGCTTCCTGTTGATCTTAATGGGAAGGTTAATCAAACCACAAATATTCTTCCTTCACTTCCTACAGCTTCTTGTCCTTTTCTCAGGCTTAGGTTTACTTTTAGAGGCAAGAGAGAGCTACTATAAGTTGTTAAGAAAGTAAAATAACCAGAGACAGGCATGGGGCACATGCTTATAATCCCAGCAACCTAAGAGGTTGGGGCAGGAGCATTGCGAGTTCAAAGTCAGACTAGGCAACTTAGCAGAGCCCTTGCCTCAAAATAAAAAATTAAAAACGGGCTGTGGATGTAGCTCAGTGGTGGATCACTTGCCTAGCATGTGCAAGGACCTGGCTTCAATCCCTAGTCAGGGAGGTGGGGAGAGGAAGGAAGGAAGGAAGGGAGGGAAGGAGGGAGGGAGGAAATAAAATGAAAACAGATTTGAAAGAAGCTTTTCCTGACATCTAGGAGAACAAGCACCTTTGCCTGCAACAACTGGGAAGAGACAGGGAAGAAGGAAGATGTTGGAGAATACTTGAAATCCCAGGCTGTGGAAAAAAAACAAAACACGGCAACATGAGCAATCACAGGAGGCTCCGTTTATCGTTTGTTATTAACAGTGTTACCTATTTTAGCAATGAACTTTGTCTTCCCATATGTTCCTCTGCAGAGTCCATGATACACTTGTCCCCACTTAACGGCCAGAATTGAGGATATGAGTGCATTATGCAACGGCTTTAATTTGTCCAAGCCAGTTCCCAGCCTACATCCTGCAGTCTCAAGTGAGTCAGGAGAGCGCAGGGACAGGTTGTCTGCCTTAAGACAGGACTGCGGGGTGGTCCAGTAATGGAGCACTGGTCTCACACCTGGCCCAGGCACTTTTGCATTATGTGCCTTGGGCAAGCGCTTGGCCCCTCCAGGACCCGGATTTGAGCTCTGAGGAATGGAGTAGCTCCCGTTCGCTGTCCTGTGAGCCATAAAGGGTGTGAGGCAGCATGCTGAACACAGCACCTGCTGAGGGGAAGCTGCCAGTGAGTGTGCCCTGCTTCCTCCTGGCTCTCACCTCAGCCACCCACATGCTCCACAGGGCTCCACACACCATGGGGCCTCCCTTGCAGGCTGCTCCTCACTGATGTCAGCAAAGGTATTGACCATTCCAGGCAATGCCTCCGTGAACATTTCAGGTCCCAGAAAGGAGATCTTGTCAAGCAAGATTGATTATTAAATAATAAGCAAATTAATACTCAGTTGAATTAAATTAATACTCAGTTGAATTAGACATGGGATTCATTTTTAAACTTCTATTTAAGTATTTATTTGTTCAGCATGAACCAAACAGCTATCAAGCTAGTCAAATTTAATCGGTTTCCACTGAAGTTACGTATATATATATAAAGCATGCTGTGAAACTTAAAAAGTTGATTTCATAGAAATAGAGAGTAGAATCGTGCCTCTAGAAGCTAGAAAGCAGGGGGGTGGACAGAGGGAGGTTGGATGACAGGTACCAAATGCAGTTACATAGGAGGCATAAGTTCTGACATTCTGCCGCACAGAGGGGGACTGTAGTTCACAACAATTTATGATGTATTTTTGAAGAACTGAAAGAGAAGTCCCAAAACAAAGAAATGATAAATGTTTAAGAAGCAGGAAATGCTACTTACCCTCTTCTATCTTTACATATTGCATACCATTGTAAACATACATGAGATTATAACCCCGTGCCTCCAATATAGGTACAACTATTGTGTCAATTAAAACATAAAATAAAACAAGTTTGGCATAGTGGCGCATGCCTGTAATCCCAGTGGTTCAGGAAGCTGAGGCAGGAGGATCACAAGTTCAAAGCCAGCCTCAGCAACTTCAGGAGGCCCTAAGAAACTTAGCAAGACACTGTCTCAAAATAAAAAAATTAAAAAATTAAAAATAAAAAAGGGGGCTGGAGCAGTGGCTCAGTGGTTACAGCACTTGCCTGGCACGTACAAGGACACAGGTTCAAACCCCAGCACTACATATGCAACAATGTGTCAGAGCAACAAAAGCCACATGAAAAACTAAACAAAACTGATTCTCTGTTCTCTCTCTCTCTCTCTGTGTTCCTCTCTTTAAAAAAAATAAAAACTAAAAAAGGCTGGAGATATGACTCAGTGGTTAAGTGCCCTTGGGTTCAATCCCTGGTACCCTCCCCAAAAAAAGTAAAATAAAATGAATAGAAAAAAAGTAAAACATAATATATATGTGCAAGTATATGTTATGTGTATTTTATATGTGATATTATCTGACATAAGTATATCTTTAAATGCATATTTGGATGAATATATGATGCATATTACATACAAATACATAAGTATAAATGTATAAGCAGATATAAACCCAAATATATACTAAATATGTACATTTAAAGGTTATATGAATCAAAATAAAGTGTACATATATATTTCACTATATCATAGCCATATGTCAGAGTGTCCATGCTATGTTTTCAGCATGTTCTCCAGCATTTGGAATAAACAGCAGCCACGACAGTTGCATCCATGCTAGACTCTCCCATCAAGTGACACTGTAACCGCCTTCCCCAAAATCTCAAATGTGCTTTACGAAAACCTGAAACACACGTTGATAATAATTTTCCCAGCACCTGAATTTTTCACAGATCTTTTAACACAGGGCTGAACTTTGGAGAAAATACAGTGTTCCTGTGTACACAATATACAGATTTCATTCTTGCTCCCAGGGGAATTTTGAGCCCACCAAATAAGTAGGCAGGATTTATTGTAGCTTATGTAGAGAAAGAAAATGCATTTGTGTGTATGTGTGTGTGCACAGGCATGAATGTAAGCATATAGACATATTTTATATATTATACATATTTCCAATTACATAATGAATATGTAAATAAGTGTGTAAATATAGATAAATAATATATAACAAAGGAGGATAAGATGCAATGAAGCTATAACTGTTATCACATTTTGACAGGCAGCATTACACCCCTGTGGGCTGAAATACCCTGGAAATACCAGCCTACAATTCCAGTGCTTCAAAAAAATCAGAGCCGGTCCAACTAGCACACACCTGTTTTATATTATGTTTCATTTCTAAGGAAACCTATGTGTTATCCGCAGGAAGATACTTCAAATTTTTAAGTAAAGATCAAATGTTAAGGTGAAAAAAATGTTCTCAGAAACCTTTCTGTGATGGAGACAACTGGAGGTCAAGAAGGCCACCGGAGAGAGGGGCAGGATGAAAGAGGACGTTAGGATACACAGACAGAAAATTGGGTGGGCCACAGGCTGGCTCAGCCCCAGCAGAACCCTTATAAAGAAACCAATGGTTTCCAGCTGGTAGAATTCAAGAAATCTCCAAATCCTTTTGACGATTTATTCATAGGTTGATTTTTTTTAAGGCTATTGTGAGTGGAATTGTTTTCCTGATTTCTTTCTCAACAATTTCATTATTGGTATATAGAAAAGCTATTGATTTTTGTATGTTGATTTTGTATCCTGCGTTTTTGCTAAATTTGTTTATCAGCTCTCAGAGTCTGCTGCTAGAGTGTTTGAGTCTTCTAAGTATAGAAGCATAACACCTGCACACACAGATAGTTTGACTCCTCCTATTTCTATCCCTGTAATTTCCTTCTCCTGCCTGACTGCTGTGGCTAACCTTCGAGCACAATTTTGAATAGGAGTGGCAAGAGTGGACATTCTCATGTATAAAATGAACTAATAAAAATATAAACAAAAACTAAAACTACTCTAAATTTTTTTGAATTCTTTTGACAAGTTATCTAATCTATCTTTGTTTTTTTCTGCAGCCATGGAACCCGATGTGCAGGAGAGGTCTCAGCAGCAGCCAATAACAATATCTGTGGGGTCGGAGTGGCATACAACTCCAAGGTCGCAGGTAAGATGGCTCTGCCAAACAGCAGGCACTTGCTGGGCAGTCAGCCCCAGAAGGGATCACTCTCTGGTCTCCAGCCTGGCAGAGCCCAACAAAAAGGTCCCACTAGTGCAGGGGAGCTAGGAGACATAAATTGAGCTAGAGTGAAAAATAAACTTTTTTATTTTAATGTGCACAGCAGTATCAGTACAATTTAAAATTTTAAATTTAAGCATAAGGTAAGTGCAGACAAGTGCATAGATCATAAACACACCGTTCAGTGAATCTTACAACGGCAACACCCATATAACCAACGAAAACCAAAATATGACCAAACTCCGGAGCCCACCTCTTACCCCACCCCACCGATTACCTGTACACCCAACAATAACCACAATCTTGTTTTCTTTCTTTTTTTTTTTTTTAAGATAGACAGTGAGAGAGAAAGAGAGAGAGCCGATTTTTATTGAGTTCTTCGCATGGTCCTCGTTGCTCGGACACTTAGTTGTGTACGTGGGTGCTGGGGTTCGAACCCGTGTACTTGCGTGTGCCAGGCAAGTGCCGTAACCACTGAGCCACCGCTCCAGCCCACAATCTTGTTTTCTAACAGCAAAAATTGTGCATTTCCAGTTTTGGAACTTTATATAGATGAAATTGTACAGTTGCCTCTCTTTTGTGTCAGTGTCAATAACACTTTAACGAGATTGAAAACAGACTGCAGAAGGTAAGGAGTGTGTACAAATTATTGTAAAGATACTCAGAGCCCTTCCAAATATTTTGAACTGTGGGTCTCATCTTTAAAGAGATAGAGTCTGCCTTAAACCTTCTATGAAGCTTCATGAGGCTGGATATTTAATAATCTCATCTTTACAGGAGCTTTAGAAACAGGAGTGGCAAGTTACTGGAAATTTAGAAACCAGGACCCCCACCAAAAAAGGGAGGTAGGGAGAAGGCAAGGGGCAAGGGAGAGAGATCCATAAGCTTTCAACAAAAGCAGAGTGGTTCCTTGCTTAGTCCAAGTTTTGCATCAAATTGGTTCTCAATTTATTCAGGCTGAGTCACCCAACCTTGTTTTTCTTTCTTGTGTGTGTGTGTGTGTGTGTGTGTGTGTGTTTTAACAACTGTCTTGATTTTTTTTCCTAGCAATTTAATGGAACCATAAACTACTTTGTGCTGACACTTGCATTTCCAGGGCCCTAAATAAAGCAAATGTAACCTACATGAGCCCACTATTAACAGCTTTTAGCACTGTTTGCTCAGAGTCTTGCCTGAGCTGGGTGCAGAATTTCACAAAAGAATATATCTAGAGGTTTTCTGAAATGTAAATAAAGGAACCTTCACCCCTTGGGTTTCAGCTCTTTTGATTTTCTGTGCATCCAAAATGCAGCATTAATACATCAGGAGCCATTGTGAGTTCAGGGGAAACGATATCACTTGGTTAATATTTTATGAGCCAGGCTCACACCTGGGATGGTGTCTGAGGCTAGGAAGGTTTTCTATTTGCAGGACAGAACTGTAGGCAACTGAAAAATGCAAACCTGAGTTTCTTAATCACTATGATTATCTTCAAAATAATTTTGAAGGCTCCACACACCCAATGTAATTGGCTTTTTTGAACAAAGGGATTTATAGAATAACAGTCAGAAAAGTTTAGGGGTAGTTTGTGGCTCTCTGGAAGTGCATGGGGGGCACTTTCCTCGTTGCCTTTTTTCTCTTTTTCTCTCCTCATCATTTGCACTCTGAAAACATCACAGCCGCTCATCAAAATGTACCTAATTCTCCTGCTCTCTTAGTTTCGATTCTGTGAAAGCAAACCCAAGACAAGGGTTTGGGTGCGAGCATTTTATTTGGGAGGTGATCCCAGGAAGCCAGAGTGAGGAAGTGGGGAAGGAAGGAAGACAACAACCAAGAGAGGGAAGCCAACTAAGAGTGGGCTGATGAGCTGGTCAGTCTCCAGGACAATAAGGATTTAGTCCTGAAGGTGACCCTCTGAGGGACTGTGGCAAGCACTCTTCAGAATGCTCCCCTCCCCACCCCCACCATACAAGATGAGGAGGCTGAGGATTAATCCACCATTTCCCCTGGTTCACTGATTGGGGGTGACTCCTGGGCCAGGAACACCCTCACCTGTTCACGTCCATCTTACTGGGAGTGAATAGAACTCACTCAGCATAGAATACCCTAATGGCCAGAGGAGCCTCTGCCTCCCCTGAAGAGTGCAGCCTGATACTTCAGAGACAGAATTCAGGATCTGTGAAGCCTTGTGTAGCTCAGACCTCACAGCGACCCTCTGAGGTTGCAGAAAGCAAGAACAGAGGCAGTAGGAATCATTCCCAGCCACACAAAGATTTCCAGCAGAGGAGCCTCCCTTGTCCCTTATCCCACTTCCTTAACCCCAGTCTTGCTCTTCTGGGACCACTCACACAGTTCTACCTGTGCAAGGGCTGGGGAAGCTCTAATCCCATCTGATGCCCTAATTTAGGGTACACAACATCCTCTCAACTCCCTCCCAGGAGAATCAAATAAATTCCACTTAAGGAAGCATCAGAGACTTACTCAAAAATTGCAAACAAAAGCAGAGTTTCAAGCTCCTTACACAAATTTAGGGGGAGTATAGTACCTGTTCTGGCTGATAATTCCAAAAGTTAACTGGTTTTTAATTATTCGCTAAAAATGAGTCAAACTTCCAGAGACTCTTCCTTTCAGAATCTGAGCCAGGGAGTACTGAAGCGCCACCTGGTGACCACCAAAGATCATTTCTCGTGTCTGGAGCTCTCCAAGATGTTCAGTTACAGGTCAGGGAGACGCTGGCTGCACTGTGCAAGTGCCTCTCAGGTTTCCTCAACCTGTCTTCAATCTGTGAAGTTAAACTTCTGTTGAACAGCCCAAAAAGAAACAGAGAAATGGAAATGACATTGTAAATGAGTCCTCTGAAGGGAGAAAAGGGGAAAAGAGCATTGAAAATCTCTTCATGTTCTCATTGCCTGTCCTGCCACCTTTCCAAGAGGATTCCTGTCATTTTCTTATTGATTTTCAGGCACTATTGATATACTATAGATATTAGCTCTGGATTCATTTTAGTCAATGCAAATGCCTTCTCCTGAATTTCCACACTGGAGTCCACTTTGTATTTGGTACCAACTGGGGATCCAGTTTTATTTTTCTCCAAATGGTGAACCAATGTTCCCAACCTGATCTATGCAATGATCCCTCCTGTCCCTGAGATTTGTAGTACTACTTCCATTGTCAATTAAGTTTCCATATATACATGGATCAATCTCTGGGTAAATGCAATTTACATAAAACCTCCTAGTAAGTAGAAATTAGATTCTATAGCCATTAGTCTCCTCCTGGACCTCTGTATATGCTCTTTCCTCTTCCCAAAATGCCTTTACCTGTCCTCCTACCCTTCCTCCTTCAGCTCTCGGTACCTTCGCTGCTTCTCCCAACATGATCTCTGGCCAGTTTCTTCATCTGCATTCTGAAATTTTCCTTCCCAGTGCTCATTAGTGTTAGTTATTATATATTCTTATAAATTGTATAAATTAGAGTGTTCCAGAGAGATACAATCAATGATAGATGATAGATAGATAAGTAGGTAGATAGGTAAAAGGGAATTTATGTGGGAGAATTGGCTCACATGCTTTTGAAGGCTGAGCAGTCTCAGGACAGGCCATATGCAAGCTAGAGACTTTGAAATGCCGCTGGCTTGGTTCAGTCCAAGTCCAAAGACCTGAAAATCCTGTTGATATAAGTCCTGGAATCCAAAATCCGGAGAGCCTGGAATTCTGATGTCCAACGGCAGGAGAAGAGTGTATCCCAGTTCCACGAGAGAGGAAAAGCCCATTTGCCTTTCCTCTATTTTTGCTCTATTGGGATCCCCAAGGGGTTAGATGACACCTGCCTACACTGAGGACAGATCTTCTCCACTTAATCCACTCAGACTTACATCTTCTCTGGAAATACTCTCACAGAAGCACCCAAAATGTTTCACCAATTCTCTAGGTATTCTTTCATCCAATCGAACTGACACCCCATTCATGGTTATTGGATTAGTATCTTCTCTGCCATCAGACAGTGGTTGCCACAAAGGCGGGGCCATGTCTGTTTGCTCTCACCTCAGCACCCAGATCAGGAACTGGCTGACAGTGGATGATAAAACCCTGTTCGGTTTTGAAAGCAAGGAAGAAAGAAGGAAAGAAAAAAAGGAAGGGCCCATGGATAAGTTTATTAATAAGCAGTAGAGATGAATCATTGAATGAAAGAATGTATAGATCAACAGAGTTGAAAGATTAAGTATCTAAGGACCCAAAGCCAACAGAATGTCAACCCAGGAAGCAAAAACATCTCCTATCAGCACTTTACTCCAATCAGATCAATTCCAGGGAGACTAGAACCTTCTTCCTCCTCTCTCTTTTCTCTCCCTATAAAGAGCACCATGTGGGGCTGGAGCAGTGGCTTAGCGGTTATGGTGCTCGCCTGGCATGTGCAGGTACACAGGTTCAAATCCCAGCACCATGTATACAACAAAGTGTCAGAGCAATGAAAGCCACATGAAAAACTAAATAAAATTGATTCTCTCTCTCTCTCTCTCTCTCTCTTTCTCTCTCTAACTCTCTTTAAAAATAAAAATAAAATAAAGGTCACCATGGAAATGTCCAGCACCACCAATCATACTAGTAGGAGCTACCCAGGGTGAAGTCAGACTGGTGACCCCTTTATGCAGTACCCTAGCACACCCCAGGCTAGTGGAGCACCAAGACCATCCACCAACCTAACATGTTATTCAGGGGCTCACCTTTTCCACTTACGCATCAGAATCTCAAAATTTCAGGACCCGAAACCACTAAAATTTCTTTAGTCCAAACATCCACTGATACTTGCATAATAACAGTCGCGGTGGCACTACTGCTAGTCACAATGACAATTCACATCTGTTGACTCAACTGTGTGTAAGGCACAATTATAAACTTTTTGCTCATTTAGCACTGTTTATAATTCTATCACACATTATATGCTCTAAATATCATATATTATGTATTATTACCCCTTTTTTCATTACTAGGAGCAAAATTAAAATATGAAGACTATGTACTAGTAAGTCATGGGATAATTTTACACCCAATGCCCATGTTTGAAAAACCCTCCCCCTCTCCTGATGTGGCTATAGCAATCTGAACTGCTCACCTCCAGTGAATGAAAACTAATTCCCTGCCTTTGGGCTTTTGTGACTCAGAAATATCTTCCTTAGCATTTTTTCTCTTGCTGGACATGGTGGTGCATTCATGTAACCTCAGCTACTAAGGAGGCTGAAGGCAGGAGAATCACAAGGTCAAGGCCAGCCTGGGCAACTTAGCAGGACCCTATTTCAAAATGAAAAATGAAGAGGACTGGGGATGTGGCTCAGTGGTAGAGCACCCCTGGATTCAACCCACAGTACCATAAAAAATGGGGTTCTCTTGGTTTCCAGTGCCTCTTCATGGATATGGTTGTTTCCAGTTGTTACCACCTCTTCTAGATACCACATAGGCAGGGATGGAAGAATTCCAACCAGCCTGGCTCCTGAAGAGTAGCTTCTCCATCACATGTTAACCTGAACATCCAAGGATGTCCCAAGAGGCTTAGCAGTCTTTAAGTTTGAATAATTTCAAGACAATTCTCTGAAAGTTTACTTGCATTTCTTTACCCACTTCTTTAATTTTATGCATTTTGAAGAAAAATATTAATTTTAATTTTTAGCTTGAAAATACATTTATTCAAGTAACTTTCTAAGATAACCTAGATCTTTTCTTTTTTTACTTTAATTTTTAAACCCATATCTGACCTCTTCAATCAAAAGGATTGAGACAAAAATAATTAAACCTAAAAATGTTATTTAGAATTCGTAAAACCAAATCAGTGTACAATAAATATAAATAATGAAACTTCCAAATAATGCTGCTTGCCAATTTGTTAAATTTATGCTTCTGAAAGTTCAAGACTGCACAAAGCTTTGGGAAGATGCTTCCTCCTGTCTCCAGTCCATTTATTTAGTCCATGATTAATGTGGAGGCTTCCTGTTCTTGACGATGGACTACATGGTAAGCCTACAGACCAGGCACCTGCCTTATACCAATTCACAGACTAGATGACATAGACAGTGAGCAAATATGCAAGATGATATCAGATGATTTGCACTTCAATTGGAATAAAGCAACATGACCGAGAGTAACTGGGTATCGGGGGCAGCAATCCACTTGAGGATGCAATCTGCAGTTACTTCCACACCATCTTAGGTTTCAGGAGTCTTGGAGCAGCCCCAGCCCCAATTAAGGGTTTATCCTTAACTGCCTTTATAATTAAACCAGAACTTGGAAACTCTGAATTTAAGCTTTCAATCAATGTTTTTATTGATTGAAACCTCAAAAAAAAATCAATGAGATGAGATTGATGAGATCACTTTCAATCAACATTTTCACAACAGAAAGTGATAAATATTTGATGAGCTAGATGTGCTTTTCCTGATTTGAACATTACACAATGCATACATGTACCCTACAAATATGTTCAATTTTTATGGGTCAATTAAAAAATAATTTCAAAAAATATTTTGTAACAAGTTTGAGAAGCACTCCATCAATCACTGTCAAAATCACTAAAATTTCTCTGCCAGCAATAGATTGCTTTCCTATATTATGATCATGATTATTATTGATCAATAAATCTCAGAATACTTCAGTGAGTTCATGCATCTTTCATCTGAGTTTTTAAATAAAACAATAAAAATCACCACAAGCACAGTGATTAATGAGTTTTCAGATCCTAAAACGTGGATGAGCATGAACTTGCTCCTTGCACTCCAGGATTGATATTTGCGAGCACTAAAGTTGGCAATTATCTGCTCTGAGGTTTATGGGTGGGTGTAGAATGCACTGGTGTTGGGTATAAACAGGCCCTTTGCAAGCAGCAGAACAGAAAGGATTCAGCTCAAATCCACTGGGCCACACAGCACTCAGGGCACGGGGGCCAGCCATGATACGAACTGAGCAGGTAGGCAGGTAAGGGCTCTAAATTAATGGAAGAAAGAGACACATGAATCACCTCTGGCCTGCCCTGGAATAGAAATGCCTGATGTGCAGTCTGTGCCTTTCCGCTCCATCAAGTCACATAGCCAACAGAGAATAATCCCAATGTGGAGACATTGACTTCTAGCTCTTTTGACACCTATCTCCCTCCCCATCCCACACCCTGTAGCTCCTGGAGCATCCCAGGGCAGAGGAGATGCTCTCCCTAAATCCCTAAAAATCCTCAGATCACCCTGAGCCTCTATCCTGGCTGCTAGTGGTGCCATTGCTTGCAAAATTAACACAATATCTCATTCGATTAATGCCTGCCTCATTCCTCCTGAGTTTAACACGATTAAAAGACATGTCAGGCACCTGACCCCAAAATATGAATGAGCCTGTCTTCCGGTCCAACCCCTGCCTCCTTTAATGCTAAAGCAGTCAGAAGATTAATATGCATCAGCTCCTATGTTTTTGTGCAGCAAGATGGGGTGAAGAGAGAAAGAGGCTGAGGGACAAGAGCTACAAAGACACAGAGTATGCAAGGCACAGCTGGCTGCACCAAGCTGATGCTGACAAAATCTGGGGCTATCATTGCTTAGCTGGTGGGACAGGAGAGCCTACTTTGGCCAGGGTTGAACTTCTCTCATTCTCTCATGGAGGTGAGTTGGTCAGTCCTGGTCATTTGGGTCCTGGACAAGTTTAAGAACATATAAACGTTCTCCTTCCAGGCTAGTGAATGCTGGTCTCTCTGTGTTTATTTCTACCCACAGAGTAAACATGACTTTTCTTAAAAGGTCAGTTTATTCTGTGGCCCATTGGCCATTTTGTTGCATAAATTTTATTAATAAGTGAAATAAAGGTGGATCCCAAGCAAAATGTAGAATGCTAAATTTCCTATCTCTTTATAAAATGAGCTGTAAAAGTTAGTTTCCAAAAAGTTTCAAATCAAAGATTAGCTT
Source organism: Aplodontia rufa (assembly GCA_004027875.1). Lineage (NCBI taxonomy): Eukaryota > Metazoa > Chordata > Mammalia > Rodentia > Aplodontiidae > Aplodontia > Aplodontia rufa. Next base: position 135,216 of record PVKS010001320.1, read on the forward strand.
TATTCTAAATATGCTTCCTCCAAGTAAAGGGTTGTTAACTCATAATTGGATGTTTGTTTACAAAAATGTTGACCTGACTTATTGTGGGTTAATGGTAGAAGACAGACAAACTAGACCTATTATTATTTGTTCTTCTGAGCCTATTATTTCTACTGAGGAGAAAATAGCTAAATAAAGTAATATCACCATTTAGTCACCAAATATTTGTCAAGGTTAAGATAAATGCCAAGCATCATGCTGATCCCCAGGGACCCAGAAGTGAACAAAATAAATGCATTCTGTGTACTCAAAGACCTTGCTGTCTAATGGTATATGAAACATTCAAATAAGCGATTATGATAGAGTGATACAGTGCACTGAGAAAAATTGCAATCCAAGAACAAAGGGAAGTTCATGGTCACTGAGAAGGAAAGAGAGGCCCTTAGTCTAAGTCTCTGCAAGTAGTAAGCCCTTAAGTAAGAAAGCAATTTCATGTCAGTTTCTCATGCTATGGAAGAACCTGAGTGGCTTTATTTAAATTGACCTACATACTATCCCACAGAGTGGTTTGAGAAATTAGATCCTTGAATTATAATGTCAGAATACAAATTTTGGCTCTGCACAGTCTAGCCCCTTCTTTCCATAATCCTTGTATTAATCTGTTTTCTGTTGCTATAACAAAATACTTGAGACTGGATAATGTAGAAAGAAAAGAGGTTTGTTTAGTTCACAGTTTTAAAGAGTTAAAGGCCAAGATCAGGCAGCCCCATCAACTCAGCCTCTGGTAGTAATGGCATCGTGCCATAGCACATGCAAGGGTGACCACATGGTAAGGCAAGAAGCCAGAGAGTGGAACAGGGTCAGTGTTGCTCTTTTCTTTAGCAACCTACTCTCATGGAAATCAACTGGTGTCCTGCAAGAACTGCATTAATCCTTTTCAGGGATAGTGGCCACCATGATCCAATCACCTTCCTCTAGGTCCTACCTCTTAAAGGTTCCACCACCTCTCACATCACCACACTGGGTAGCAAGCTTCCAGCACATGAACCTTTGGGGGACATAACAAATCACATGCAAACCATAACAATCCCCATGAGTGGAAAGACTAAGGCCAGCTTCACAACTCTCAAGGCTCCTTGCCACAGAATTGTGGATCATCATCCCTTTAATGAGCAATATGGCTCCAGTTGGCAACATGTTGAGAGTAGTAGTGATGGACAATCAGGAGGCACATTCCACTGGATGCTGGTGAGTTAACCCTGGAAGAGAACTTTTACAGATGGCCAGAGGACCACGTGAGCTGAGGGTGCAGGCAAAAGGAAGGCAGCCTTCACCCCTTCTGCCTGTGTCCCTGTGCACGGCTCACGTTTGTCCCACACAATCCTGGACAGCAGACCCTGCTCCTTTCCAGCTTCCTGGAAAGAAGTCACTCCTATAAAGCCTCACATACGTAACCAAATGCCATGGGGGAGAAAAGAAGGGGCTGTACCATACACCCCATTAATAGCATGGTTTAAAATAATCCACTCAACATTTCTGTCCTTCCCAGCATCCCTTCTCAGCAACAGTGAAACAGGGAATTCCTCTTTCTTAATCACACCTCTTGTATAGTTCCTGATACTCCCTCTGCCCCTTGCCCTCTTCCCTCTGGAATTTCTCCTTAAATATCAAATAACAATTGCCTCCCTCTCCTGTCATGCACAGTAGCTTTATGTCTTTTCTGAACATTGGCCCCAGTTGCTGAAGGCTGAGCTTCCACTTGGAAGCATTCTTATTAAGGAATCTCTTCAACAAATATGGTTTCTCCCCATTACGAATCCCAGTAAAGTTTGCTAGAGGAATAAACTTTTCTACAAATAATAAATGGGGAAAAATATGAGTGAGATCCAAAAAGGAATACATGGGACCATCTGTGTGTCCTTTTTGATCCTTGGACTCCACAGTGTTCCCCACCTTCCAAAGGGTCACCAACTCTTCCAGCCATACCCAAGACTCAAGCTATTCTCCACCACATATTCCCCTGAGAACTGGGGTCCCAAAGTCCAACGTTCTCTCTGCTCACACCTGTCCACAGGCATCCGGATGTTGGACCAGCCGTTTATGACAGACATCATCGAGGCCTCCTCCATCAGCCACATGCCTCAGCTGATTGACATTTACAGTGCCAGCTGGGGCCCCACAGACAACGGGAAGACAGTGGATGGGCCCCGAGAACTCACGCTTCAGGCCATGGCCGATGGTGTGAACAAGGTAAAGACATCCCTGCCACTACGCAGCCCTAGTCCGCTCACAAGAGGGAACGTGATGGATGAGGCAGTGGTGACAATACAGTGGAAGAAGAGGCAGGGGCAGAGATGGGGTCGTTACCCTGTGTGTCGGGTCAGGTCCTGTGAGAAATGGACACCAAAATAGGCTTAGTAATGCAGGAGACTTCCTGGAGGGGACACTGTGAAAAGCAGGGGAGGGGTATGGGAGACAGGGGAGGCTTCAGACTATGATGTGGCTTGATTCCTGTGAAGGGGAAAGGAAAGGAAGGAGGGAAGGGGAGGTAGCATCTCAAACAGCAGTCCCACTCTAAGGAAGTTTCTGCTGGATCAACAGATGGTGCCAAAGTCACTCATCCCAGGCAGGAAGGGGCCTGCACTACCTCCATGCTCAGTAGTTGGTGACGACAGCCTGGGAGGAAGTAGTATCTCAGTCCATACTAGGCGGTGGATCCACGGGGCAGCAGCCTCCATGATGCACCCATGGCAGAAAGTCTGAGCAGTGAATTTTATTTTTTTATTGGTGTGTGATAGTTGTACATAATATATTCATACATGCACACAATATAATGATATAACTTGGCCAACATTCCCCCCAGCACTCCCACACCGCCCTCCTCCCATCCCCTGGTCCCTTGTCTCTCTTTCTGGGGTATATATTTATTCTAATATACCCAAGTGTCGTGACATAATTCTTACACCTACGAAGAATATTTTATATACATGACAATAGCATATACAATGATCTAAAAGCTTGGAGTGCACCTTGTTTTAACTCAGTTCTAACATTTCTCTTTCCCATCCTTTCCTCCCACTCTCTGTTCTTTTTAGATATATTTGACAATAGGATAAGCATTAACATTTTTATAAAAGCATGCAGTATACATTCAGTCCCCAGTATCACTGCCATCCCCATTCTCTTACCTCTACTGGTCTTTCTTTTATTTACTAAATAGCTTGTTTTTTAGTGACTAATTGATGTATATGTTGATGAGATTCACTATGGTATGTTCATATATGAACATGAGCAAGTTAAGTCTGATTCCTTCCATTAACCTTCCCTTTTTCATTCCTCTTCCTATTCCTTCCCCTTTGACTGTTCCTCTGCTCTTTTCCTTATTTTGGGTTGGCTTCCACATATCAGAGAACATTCAAACTTTGATTGTTTTTCAGACTGGCTTATTTCACTTAGCATGATATCCTCCAGTACCATCCATTTGCCAACGGATGACATAATGTCATTCTTCCTTGCGGTTAAGTAATACTCCATTGTGTGTATGCCACAATTACTATATCCATTCATCACCTTGGTGGGTTCCATATCTTAGCTATTGTGAATTGTGCTGCTGTGAACATTGGTGTGGCTCCATCACTGTAGTATGTGAGCAGTGAATTTTATAGCCATGGATTCCTGAGCTTAGCCCAGGAATGGACAGTACAAAGAAGAAGGGACAAAGGCAGAGTCCCAGAAGGAAGACAGCCAGAAGATGTAGGGCAACAACTGCATGTTAAGAGGAAGGAGGCTTCTTCTCTGAAACCTCAGGGCAGGAGCCACCCAACACAGAACACTAGCCCAGGCTGCAGGATGGGAGAATTCCTGGGTCAAGACCCTACTCCCTCACTCAGTGCCAGACCATCTATCAGCAACTGACCCAACCTGGCTGAGACAATTTTCTTGCCTGTAAAATGGTCATAATGTGGAATCCCTCATGGGATCAGGATTGAGATTCTTGTGAAATGTAAATGAGATAAATATGCAAGTGCCTGGTCCTGGGAAATGCCCAGCAAGTGTCAAGTATTTGTCTCAGTCACTACTAACACTTAGCCAACCACCCCAAACTGTCTTGGCATAAACACAATTTATAGGCTCATGGGTCCCATGGGTCAGGAATTTTAGCAGGACACTTTGGGGATGTCTTGTTTCTGCTCTGTAACCTGAGCATTAATTACTAAACTCCACATCTTTGTAAGATGTTTTGATGCACTAAGCTCGAAGTGCAGCCTCTGGTGCACTCCAGATGCAGTATTAGCCCCTCCCCACCCCCCTGATGCACCCAACTCTGCAGCTTAACATTGACATTGAAGTCTGACAGTATTGCTCTAAGTGAACTTTTTAACCCTAAGATACTGAGACCCCAAGATAGGGTTTTTCTAAACCCACACCAAGGCAGTAGAGGCGATACATTCTTCTGGAAGTAATAGCACAGTGTTTCCTCGTCGCAGTGATGCGTTAGACAGAGGGTTTGGCATCTGAGTCATACGCTCTGATTTGTCTCTGTGTTGCAGGGACAGGACTCAATGAAAGGGGTGTCTTGTAAGGGTGCTCAAGACAGGATGAGTGCACTGGGACAATGTGGGCAGGTCCTCAAACCACTGGAGTCAGATAGACCTTTTGGACCCAAAGTGGCTCAGGATGCTAGCCACAGGGCTGTGTGGAGAGCCTCACCAGGGCTGTGCTGTCATGGGGCTGGCCACGCTCACCCCGTCTGTTTCCCTCTTGCCGTGTGTCTCACACTCTCCAGTCCATTCTTCTCTTCCTTGAGGCATAGTTCAGGGCCTAGTTCCACTTAGATGTGGCCCCTCAGCAACCTTGCTCATTACAACCCATCAGCCTCAACTGTTACCTGCACCCAATGTTTCAAGGGAAATTTCAACCCCAAATATGGGGGCACATCTATTACCCACCCAAACCAGGCACAAAACCAAAAAAAAAAAAAATGTGGTTCTTTTGGAAAGGCTCAGAACTTGAAGGGTCAGAGGACAGTCTGAAGGTTTCCAACACCCCCTTTTTCTTCTCTACTCTGGATAACATCAAATGGTGGTCATCTATATTCACACTGTCTTTGCAACATCTCTGATGGAGATGTTTCCACTGTGTGGTCGAATTATTTCAAAGGTCAGAACAGAGATGTAAGACCATATACTCCCCCTCTGCTATGGAGCTGAATAGTGTACCCAAATATTCACACGTTTAAGTCTTGACACCCAGTACCTCCGAATGTAAACTTCTTTGGAAACAGATGTAATTAGTTAAGATGAGGTCACCCTAGAGTATGATCCAATATGATTGTTATCCTTGTCCAATATTGGTATCTTAATCCAGTATTATTGATATCCTTATTTTTTAAAGAAAAAAGTAAAATTTGGACACAGATATGTACATAGGAAGAATGTCATATGCAGATAAAGGCAGAGACCAGGTGGTGCACCTACAAGCCAAACATGACAAAGATTGACAGAGAAGCACCAGAAGCTAAGGCAGGGGCATGGAATAGATTTTTTTGCAGCCTTCAGAAGGAACCCATCCTGCTTTAATGTTGGACTTCTAACTTCCAGAACCACTAGGCAAGTTATTTCTCTTATCTATGCTACCCAAATTGTTATATTTTATAATAATAATAATGATAATCCAAGAAAACTAATACTTCTTTTTGAATGGACAGTCAAGAAAGAATGTAGCCAGACTCTAGCAAAATGGAAATGACCTGGTCACTCTTCCAAGTCACCTCGATGTCACCTGGATTTCTCTTCTATAGCCAAGATGGTTGACAGTTGATCCAATGCCAGAATTTTTTTTCCTTCTCCCTTGAGACCTTGTGAGGTCTCCTTCCACCATTCTCTAACATAGTGACCTCAAAGGAGCACGCATGCGAAGTTTTTCATGATGTGATTAATCCTAGGAGAGAGACATGTTCCTAGGTTAGGGCAATGCACTATGCTGGAATTGACTCCTGATGACCTTGCTTTGGTAGCTAGAAATTACACATGGAAATTGGCAAGCACCATAAATGAAGAACTTTTAGAATTACTTGTTAAACATTTACCAGCACACCCCTGGCTTTCCTTAAATTATAGCATTTGCACGATCATGTAGTCTCTCTACAAGCAAAGAGCAGACCAACCTTCAAGAGACTAGAAATTCCCTTTGGAAAGGGGAAAACTTGGAAGAAAACATTTGAAACCCTGTAAGGGTTATGCTTTGCCAAAATAACAAGTTTTCCAACCAGTCACAAGTTACCCCAAGACTATGGAGGGCAACTTTTATAAATAAATCAAACCCTCACCTCTTAGGAGATACAACACTCAGGCTTTCAATATAAGGGTCTCAGGAGCACAATTAGGAATGGGAACGAGTCCTTGAAGTGAATAGCATCATGTCATTGGCTAAATTTCAATGGCTACACTTGAATGGCACCCATTGAGGAAATGATGACGTGATATTTTATTACAAGGTCTCCAGACCTGCTGTTGAAATTCAGCCTATCTGAAACAGCAGTGAGGACCCCACTATTTGAGTGGCACAAGGCAGTTTATGAAGGATCTACTAACAGGTTCAGGTGGCAGAAGGTGTCATTACTGCCCCTTTCCAATGTCCAAACACCTTAAAGAATACTTAGATGGGAACTTTGGACACACCAACAGCTCATTTCCTTAACACATGATTCACTGTGTGGTTAGGAGAAAAATGGTTACATACCCAGGCCCAGGCTCAGGTGACAGCAGGTGCCCAGGAGAATGCTTGGAATTTGCCCCTTTCACTGTAGATGTGGATTTTCACTGAGAGGCATTTTGTCATCCAAAACTATAATAGAGTCAGACAAACAGGTGATGTGTACCCTCCATCCACATTAGTGATGCAGATGGTACCCAGTGCAGAGCATCCCTGGGTGGCTCCTGTCATTTTTCACTGGCTTCTAAACCTCCCCATCACATCTTATCACTGAGCATGTTTCTCTACTCCATCTGGACCCTCCCTGACTACAACTAAAATGGCCTTTTCAAGTGTGATTGGTATGCAAGACAAGTCAAACATGTCAAAACTTAAGAGAAAAAATTGTTACGACTTAGCTGCAGATGACAACATGTAAATATTTTACAAAGGAAAACGAATATGATGAAAAACACAGACTTTTCCCCAGACTACAGGATTCATTCTTTCATTGCTTCAAGGTGACATTTTTAGACAGTATTGTAGAAATATGTGAGTGACGATGTATCATAGACTAGTGAAGATTTCCTCCTAGTTATTTCAGAGACCTCAAGAAATTCATCTCTGAAAAGTGGTACCCACTTAACATGAAGTCTGATAATTACCTGTTGCACAGAGGCCTTTCTTAGGTTTGGTTTTTAATCTTAGCATCCTATGCATATTTTCTGTTTGATCAATAGAATAACAATAAAAAGAAAGAAGAAAAAGAATCGGATTAAGAAACCTTTATCAGGGCACACAGTTTGTCAAGGGCTCCATCATTCTAATTGTTTGACACCTGCTTCACACATAAACCTCACCTACCTGGCTCATTAGAGATCTGAATTTTTCATATCCTAAGTTTGCTCAGTAAACGCTTGAAGGATGCAACAAGGAGAAGGCAAGAAGGAAGGAAAGAAGGAAACCTTTTCCTTGTTTCAATCTTTTCCTCTTTGGGTAGCCTACTTGTTGGTTTTACGGTGAAATCATTTTTTGCAGTGTAGATCTTAAGTGAATAACAAAGACCTCCAAATTTTGAGATGGTCCAATAATTTACTTCTGTCTTAGCTTGGGATCTCCAAGCAGCAGACCCTGAGAAAAGATTTGAGTTCAAGCAGATTATTTGAAAGGTTAAGAGAATACCAGAAGTGAATTGGGAGGTATGACAGGAAACAGATGGCACCAATTCAGGCTACATAGTCCAGCCTGCCACAACCCTTAGCAACTAAAACCATGAGAAAGTGAAAAATCATGTACAGCACATGATGAAGTTTTCCCATCCTATGGCGAGGGTGCTGGAATAAAACTGTGTAAGGTTTGTTCCCAAGGGATGAAAATGCCCCAGAATCTGCAGCCAGAGGCCAGGTGTATGGAGCAGCCTTCAGCCTTTTGGGAGGAAGCCCTAAGACTAAGAGATGCATATGTAAATTTGCAGGAACAAGAGGCTCTAATGTCCAAGGGAAATGGGCCAACACCCACCACCATCTACTACAACACCAGAGCGTAGTTTGAGCAAAACCTAATCTGAGACATGGTGTAATCACTGTCGAGATAAATAAAACACAAGTAAGACGATATGTTTACTGTTAAGGAAAAGGATGCAACCCTCAGAGAGATGGATGGAACAACAAAGACAAGCCATTATGGGAACCAGCATCTTATTTGGCAGCCTCTTATTTTGGTCTGACAAAATAAGGGAATTCAGACAACACTGGGGAGCCTGGAAGGTGAAAATTGACTCTTCCCACCTTTGGAGGAAATGCAATCACCCAGTGCACATCTTTGGCTGACTTTGATGGCTGCTCTCCAAACCCTTATTAATCCCTTTCCAGGGTCACTAGTAGAAGACATCTTAGGAATATTGAAGGACAAGGCTACAGGAAATGCTCTGAGGTGCAGATGAGACAGAGCATTGACTGTTTATTCCCTGGGGGATTGCAAAATGGGCAAGCACAAATCCAGGTCTTCAGGCTGGAATGTATGCAGAGGGCCACTTGCAAATGAGTGCCACCATCCAGGAAAAAGGGGCAGAGGGCTGCCTGGGGAGATAGTGATTAATCAGATGCAGGCCTCGCTGCTTGCTGAAATTTAATCAGAGCGTGGGTCAGATGCTGTGGCAGCAGGTGCAGGGGCCTCTGTCAGGCGATAAATGCCTCCTGCCAAGCAGCTCTAGGGAATTCTCTCGTGAGCCCTGATTTATGCAGGAGTGCCCCAGTGCGGATCTGCCGCTCAGCCTCTGGAGCGGTGTGCCCTTATGATTCCTCCCTTCACTTCTGGGAGAAAGAGAAATGGAAGAAGAGGCTGGTGGGTTTCAGGGGGTCTTTCCTGAGACAGTGGAAGACAGTCCCAGCTGGACTCCTACAGTAGGAAGCCTTTTCAGATCAGCTTCTTTCAGCTGCACTTGGTTATACGCAGCTAAGTTCCCTCCGTCTGACTGTGTGCAACTCCATTTATTTATCCATTCACCTGCTGAGGTTGCTTCCAGTTTTTGACAATTCCGAATGAGGCTGCTGCTGTAAATATGGATATGCAGCTTCTGTGTGGACTTAAGTTTTCAACTTTCTTAAAAGGAGCACAACCTCTGGGTGATGTGGTAGGAGGATGTTTAGTTTTCAGGGAACTGCCAAACGTCTTCCAAAGAGGCAGTAGGGTGGCACGTTCCCGCCAGCAATGAGCGAGAGCTCCTGTCGCTCCGACTTCTCACCAGCGTGTGGCGCTGTTGGTGCTCTGGACTGTGGTCTCTCTAGATGTACAATGGTATCCCACTGTTTTCATTTGCATTTTCCCCTTGACAGAAAATGTGAGCATCTTTTCCTACACTTACTTACCATGTGTACATTTGGCAAGATGTCTGTTCAAGAGTTCTTACAAATTCATAAAAGGAAGAATATCATAAATGGAAACCGGGCAAAAAATATTATCTTCAGGACTTTGGGCTTCACTAAGCTACTCACAAGGCAAGAATACAAGTGCAAAGTAGAGATACAAAAATATAAATTCAAACTGTAGTGAAGACATATACAATTCAGAACAATGGGGTACCATTTTGTGCAACAAATTAGTAAGACTATTTTAAAAAAAAAAACAGTAATTCTAAATTCTGACCCAGATAGACTGGATATGAAGTTCTCGTGCACTTATGCCGAAAATAAAAATTTTAACAATCTTTATTAAGAACAATAATATGGCAACTTAAATCAAAAACCTTTTCTTTTCAAACTTCCCACTTTTAGTATGACTGAAGAAGAGAGATGAAAAGACACAAATAAAATTATGTTCATTTTATACATAAAGCAGATTGAAAAGTAATAATAACCTTGTATGTATACGTAAGGAAAAGAACCCATAAATTATGGATTGTCTGTTTCATAAGACTAATAAAATATTGCAGTATAGAAGAATATTCATCATGTGAGGAAATGTTACTTATATAATACTAAGTAATGGTTACACTGTTTTTCTTTGAAGAACAAATATCAAAATCTGTGTGAACTTTTAAGCAGTTTTGGGTTTCTGAGAAGCTGCTTTGGACAACATCAGCAAGTTCTGACTCACTGCCCTTTACCATTAATTAGGTTAAAGCAAGCAGAACTTCTCAGGCTAGGCGCTGTTGACATTTTGAGCAGTATAATTCTTTGTTTGGGGGGGTAGGGCTGCTGTCCCATGTATTGGAAAGATTTAGAATCATTCCTGGCCTCTACCCACTAGCTTCTGGTAATACACACACACACACACACACACACACACAGAGTTGTAATAAAAAAAAATCATATACTGCCCTCCCAAGTAAAAATCACTTTGGTTAAGAACCATAGTGGTGGGCTGGAGAAGTGGCTCAGCAGTAGAGCTTTTGTCTGGCATGTGCAAGGACCCAGGTTCAATCCCCGGCATCACATATGCACAACTAATTGGAGGAAG
>PVKS010001321.1:0-145761 GCA_004027875.1 Aplodontia rufa
TCTTAGTTGCTTAGGGCCTCAATAAGTTGCTGAGGCCGACTTTGAATTTGTGATCCTCCTGCCTCAGCCTCCTGAGTTGGTGGGATCACAGGCATGTGCCACCTCGCCTTACTTAACTGATTTTGAATGTTCAACCAATCTTACTTTCCTGAGATAAGCCTTACGTGGTCATGGTGTATTATGCTTTTAGCCATTCTGGTTATAAATTCTTAACTATGGATAACATAGATCAAGTAAGATGGATTGGTGCAGAGAAGATACATCCAACAAAGAGCAAATGCTCTTAGAAACGTTTGACTGAACTACTGGTTTAACCAAAAGTTATATCAGAACAATGTTGGGAGAATGCTTGCAGTAGTAGGGTAGAGGAAGGTGAATAGAATTTAGTCTTCATCTACCATGGTAAGAAGTTAGTATGGTAGGTAAATGTCTAAGATTGGTAAGTCATAGCCATGTAGACATTATTTACGGTGGTGATAAAAATAATCAAAAGAATTGAAGGTAAATGCTTCTGGGAAGAGGTCAGTGGGGGATTGGTCAAGAGAAATTTAAATATTAAAATCAAATGATAGGGGCTGGAGCGGTGGCTCAGTGGTTACAGCATTTGCCTGGCATGCGTGAGGATGCAGGTTCAAACCCCAGCACCACGTACACAACAAAGTGAGCAACGAAAGCCACATGAAAAACTAAATAAAATTGATTCTCTCTTTCTTTCACTGTCCCTCTCTAACATATCTCCTAAAGTAAAGGAAGTCAAGTCAAAAATTAGTGAATGGGATGTCATAAAGCTAAAAAGCTTTTGTACTGCCAAGGAAATAATCAAATTGTCAGGAGGTTTCATACAGAAATGGAGAGAATCATGGGCTGTGAGTCTTCTCATATCCAGAATCTACAAAAATAAAAAAAATTGCAGAGTTTCAGAATGCACTTGACCAAAGTATATCCAAGTTTTTTGTTTATTTATTAAGAGAGAGAGGAACAGTGAGAGAGAATCAACTTTATTTTTTTGTTTGTTTTTGACACTTTGTTGTGTATGTGGTGCTGGGGTTTGAACCTGGGTGGTCGCCCATGCCAGGCAAATGCTATAGCCACTGAGCCACTGCTCCAGCTCTATATCCAATTTTATTGTCAAAGTTTATTTAAACAAATACTTAGAAGCTAGCAATTAATAGGTCTAGTGCTTTGAATGGTAGACCCATAGTAAGTTTTTGTTAATCAAAAGATAGTTCTCCTATTTGGTACCAGGGGTTGAACCAAGAGGAACTAACCACTGAGCAACATCCCCAGTCCTTTTTTTTTGTTTTATTTTGTGATAGGGTCTCACTCAGTTGTTCAGGGCCTTGCCAATTGCTGAGGCTGGCTTTGAACTTGGCAATCCTCCTGTCTCAACCTCCCAAGTCACTGGGATTGTAGGTGTGCACCACTATGCCTAGCCAAAAGACATTTCTTTTTTTTTTTTAAAAAGAGAGGGATAGTGAGAAAGAGAATCCATTTTTTATTTAGTTTTTCATCTGGTTTCATTTCTCTGATACTTTGTTGTGTATGTGGTCCTGGGGTTCGAACCTGTGTCCTTGCACATGCCAGGCAAGTGTTGTAATCACTGAGCCACTGCTCCAACCCCAAAAAATATTTCTATAAAAGATTATTTGACTAACTCAACCTATTTCTGTTTTCCTTTTAGGTTTAAGTTTTTGAAATTGAAGTAGGTCTACATATTAGGAACTCATGTCTTTTCTTGTGAGTAAACCAGAGCGAATTAGGGTAAGTGTTTATTTTTCTGATTTTACTATTTTTCTTCTTTGAAAAGTAAAGTGTTTGGGCAGATATGTTGGTGGGGGGTTTTATGTGATGCTCAGAATCACGCAGAAGTGAGGGATGTAGGAAGTAAGGCAGAAATTGCAGCTTTTACTCCCAAGAAAAGAGCTTGCAGGCAGAGACTGCTCAGAGACACGGGATACACTGCCAGCCTATCTGATGGGAAAAAACAAGAAGGTGGCATATTTTATCAATAAATATCACCTCCATGCTAAATGAGTTATGTAGCTACTACTGTTCAATGTAGATACTACTGCTAATGATCTACCTTTTCCTCTTTTTTTTATGGGTTAATGTGTTTTTAAAATTAGTATCAAATGCCGGGCAAGGTGGCGCATGCCTGTAATCCCAGTGACTCAGGAAGCTGAGACAGGAGGATTGGGAGTTCAAAGGCAGTCTGAACAACTTAGTGAGGCCCTATACAACTTAGTGAGACCCTGTCTCAAAATAAAATACAAAAAGTGTTAGGAATGTGGCTCAGTGGTTAAGCATCCCTGGGTTCAATCTCTGGTACCAAAAAAAAAAAAATTTGTATCAAATTATAGGCAGGTGTAGTGGCTCATACTTAATAATCACAGCTACTGGGGAAGCTGAGGCAAGAGGATTCTTTGAGATCATGATTTCAACCTGGTAATATAGCACGTAGACCTTATCTCAAAAAATAAGTATCAAATTGCAATTACTGGGACACTTTTTCCTAAGTATCATCATTAATGTATTAACTGAAAACTTTAAAATTTTACATGGCTCAGAGGTTATGGCACTTGCCTGGCAGGCACAAGGATGTGAGTTCGAATCCTAATACCACATACACAATGAAGTGTCAAAGCAGTGAAAGCCACATGAAAAACTAAGATAAAAATTTTTTCTTACTCTCTCAATGTCCCGCTCCTTAAAAAACAAACAAACAAACAAAAAAAAAAACCTATCAGTTAAAATAGGATCAAGAACAAATATTGGATTTAACGTCTTTAAAAACTGTAATGATTTCACAAGAGTATTCTTTTTTATTATCAAGTACTTAATTTCTGAATACAGTAATAATTGTTTTAACAGTGTATAAATGGTATGAAACATGATTTTACCACTATTCAAATGTTAAAACAAATTTTTCAGTATAGTGAATATAAATTCTTATCTTAAATTTATGGAGACTGGAGCGATGGCTCAGCGGTTGAAGTGCTCGCCTGGCATGTGCAAGGATCTGGGTTTGAATCCCAGCAGCACATACTCATCTACGTTTTGGAGAAACAAAGACCAGATGAAAAAATAAAGTTGATTCTGTTTTTTCCTCTCTCTCAGACTCTCTTCCTTTCTCTCTGTTTAAAAAATATATATATTTATGGTGTTATTTTTTTAATTGAAAAAATTACATAAGAAAGAGAATTTTGTGGTTTCACAGTCCATCTTATGTAACTTATTTCAGAATGTTAATCTTCTTTTTTCCTTAAGTACTAAGAATTAAACCCAGAGGTGATTTACTACTAAGCTACATTCCCAGCCCTTTCTATTTTTCTATTTTTTATTTTGAGACTGGGTCTCAATAAGTAGCTTAGGCTGGCCTCAAACTTGTGGTCATCCTGCTTCCAGAGCTGTTGGCATTACAGGGATGCACCACCAAGTCTGGCTCTTTTTCTCTTAAGTTTATGTATATATAAGAATAATTTATGTTGTAAAGAGTAAATATCAGTCTTAATTAAGAGGAAAAAGTAAATCTCTTCTTAGCCTGAACTCCACTCAGTGGAAAGAATGCTGCCATGCCAAACTCTTACACTAGTCCCACAGTGAAGTATAGTCTTAATTCCATTGCTTTTAAAGATGCGCTCCTTTTCTTTTCTAAACTAGCCTGGTTCAGGTGAAACTGGACCACTGATCACTATGATGGACTAATACTCATTTGAAGTAGGCTGGTAAAGCAAACCATAGAGTGATACTGCTAGTTTGGTCTTTGTGAATTTGGTAGAAAATATAAGCCTGGATGTCTTTAGAAACCCTAGTGGATAAAAGAATGTATAGTTTGCTGTGTTTCCCATTACAAACTAATGGAGGCTTGCGAAGAGCTATTGTTTCCTATGTTTTGAATTCCAAAAATAAGTTTTCAAATTGGCATTAATGATTCAAGGGGTCTGTAATAGATAGCTATGGAATGAATAAGATTGTTGTGTTTTTATATGGGAAATTCAACAGCGTTTTTATTACTAGGACAGTATGTATTTCTCATCTATCAGATTTAAGGATTAGTTACCCTTTTATCTAAGATTAGGTAAGAAGGACTAGTGAAAGGAATTAATGTACTGTTTCTAGTCGATTTCAAGATGGTTTTCAAAGCTTTTCCATAGGAATGTATTCTAACTGTACTGCATGACTCTGTTTTTGTAGTTGTCGTTTTGTTTGTCTTTCTAAAGGCTGGTAGCAAATGCATTCTGGCTTGGAAGAAATACTAATTCTCTTTGGGGTTTTCCTCTTTAGCGGTGGGTCTCGGAAAAGTTCATTGTTGAGGGCTTAAGAGATTTGGAACTATTTGGAGGTAAGTACAGTATGACACTTAGCCATCACTTCAGTATAAATATCATGATTTTTTTGTTGACTAGATCAGTTTATGTACAAATTAGCAATTCCAAATGCAAGTGTAAACTACTGTTGTTAGATTTATTTGGTTCCTTTTTGAATGCATTGTTTCCTAAAAATTTGAGGACTAGTCTAGCAGTCGTTCTTGGCCTGTCTTGATTGTTAGAAAGCCAGTATAGTATTTACTTAAAGCAGATATGTTTTTTTTCCTAAGTGTTTGTTTAGTTTAAGTCCATATTCTTTTTTTTTGGTATCAGGGATTAAACCCAGGAGTGCTTAACCACTGAGCCACATCACATCCCCAACTCTTTTTTTTTTTTTTTTTTTAAGAGAATCAATTTTTATTTATTTTTTCATCTGGTTTTTGTTTTTCTGACACATAGTTGTGTATGTATTGCTGGGGTTCAAACCTGGGTGCTTGCACATGCCAGGCAAGTGCTATACTGCTGAACCACCACTCTAGCACCAACCTCCCCACCCTTTTTTAAAAAAAATTTATTTATTTTGAGATAAAGCCTTGATGAGGCTGGCTTTGAACTTGTGATCCTCCTGTCTCAGCCTCCCAAGCTGCTGGGAGGCATGCACAGGAAGTACATATTCTTTTTCTTTTTCTTTTTCTTTTTTTTTTTAAGAGGTGCTGGGGTACAAACCTGCATCCTCACACATGCCAGGCAAGTGCCAGAACCACTGAGCCACAGCTCTAGCCCCAGTAGTACATCTTCTTAAAGGAAAAAACAAAACACCACCACCAACAACAAAAACTGCTTAAAAGTCTCTAGCTGTGGAAATTTTAAAAATAATTTGATGGTTCAAAACAAAGGTAGTAATTAATGTAAAAAGCTCTAGTGCTGGGGTTGGGGATTTAGCTCAGTGGCAGAGCACTTGCCTAGCATGCTCAAGGCCCCAAGTTCAGTCCTCAGCCCTGAAAAAGAAGAAAAGTTCTAGTGCTACTGATCTATCTCTTTGACTCATTTTTTAATGGTAGAAATTATGAGACTTAAGAGAGTTAAGGAAAATCTATCAGGGCAAAAATATCAACTTCCTATTATAAAATCTAAATGTAGATTTCAGAAGTAAAATTCATTTTCAACTTTGAGGTTTAATAGTCTGAGGCACAATCTTCTTTGGCCATTTGGGCAAAGTGAGCCTTTTGGGCAATAATGATCTTAATTTAGGGGAAAGAAAATTGCTTTAAAAAAAAAATAATAGTAGTAGAGCCCCATTCTTTGTGTCTGATTATCAAGATAGTCGCTTATGATGCCGTAACCAAAGAAACAGGTTATCAGATTGAGTGAATTGGTTGGTTGATCCACAATAACCCCAAATAGGCTAAGTAATTGAAAGTTCAAGCTTACTAGCTACTAGGTGGTACCTATTAATTTTCCCTAATCTCAAATTCTCAAATAATATTATTTGTGAACTTTATCAAAGTGTTATGTTTTAGACAAATCAGAGTTCTTTTTTGTTCTAGTTATAAAGAATAGAAATTAGTTGCACAGTAAAGACTAATAGAAAAAAATTACATTCTGCTCCAATTCTCATTGTCTTCCAATCATTAATGATAACAAAATTATTTAAAAGTAAACATTGGGCCAGATATGGTGGTATTGGCACCAGTGACTTTGGAGGCTGAGGCAGGAGGATCCCAAGTTCAAAGTCAGCCTCTGCAATTTAGCCAGACCCTATCTCAAAATAAAAAATAAAAATGGGCTGGCATGTAGATCAAGGATTGAGTACTCCTGGATTCATTCCCCAGTGTGTTCCAAAATATAAAAAATAAATAAAAGCATTGACATTAATGGAAGTCGATTTGCAAGTGCAGTTTACAACAAAGGAGGGTGAAGAGGTTGTTTTATATATTGTTACAGACTGATGAAGTCTGTGTTACCAAGTGATATACAACCAGGAATTTGCCTTCTACTCTGGAAGATTAAATTAGATTTCCTTTAATCCATTTACCTGGTTTGTTACCTTTGACACACTGACTTAAACAATAACTTCTGCTGTTTGTATACCAAAAACCTTTATTTTGATAAGTTGAGGCCAGTTTATACTATGGCCAATCTCCCCTAGCAGTGTAGTTTAGATCCTCTAATATATCTTACTTAAAATTGTATAACATAGGGGCTGGAGTGGTAGCTTGGCGGTTACAGCACTTGCCCGGCATGTGCAAGTACAAGGGTTCAAACCCCAGCACCCACATACACAACTAAGTGTCAAAGCAACGAAGGCCTTGTGAAAAATTCAATAAAAATTGATTCTCTCTGTCTTTCTCTTTCTCTCTCTCACTCTCTCACTGTCCTTCTCTCTTAAAAAAATATTTTTTAAAAAATTATATAATTTATGTATTGGCAGTGTTTAATCACCTGAATACTTTATAATCGAAAATCTTTACTTCACTGATATTTTTTTTCAGTAGTGGGGATCAAACCTGGGAACTCACATATGCTAGGCAAGCACTGTTATAGATACACTCCCAGCCCCCATTTTAATGATTTGTTTTGTGTGTATAAAATGGGAAAAATCAAAAGCACATACAGAATTTCTGATTGAAGAGCAGAAAGTCATTTCGGTTGTCCTATGATTTGTTCATTTTCAATGAGTAGCAGAGTGACGAAAAGCCCTTGCTTTATTTGTATTCAGAATAGAATGTCTGATTTTGTAGAATAAAAAATGGGGAATTACCCTTCATATGTTTTGCTGTATAAAAGGGCTTTTTGCCTTGAAAACAAGCACTGTTTTCCAGTCTCTACTTCATGTGAAATAACAAACCATCTCTGACTTTAAGATTCATTTTGGAGGCTGGAGCGGTGGCTCAGTGGTTGGAGCACTTGCCTGGCATGCGCAAGGACCCAGGTTCAAACCCCAGAACACAACTAAGTGTTGGAGAAACAAAGGCCAGATGAAAAAGATAAATAAAACCAATTCTCTCTCAAAAAAAAAAAAGCCTTAAAAAATAAAATTAATTTTTAGAGTGGGAATATAGCAGTAGAGCACTTGCCTACTAGCATGTCCTAGTCCCCGGGTTTGATCTCCAATACCATAAAAAGAAGGAAAAAAAATGCCTTTTCATTTCACAAAGTATAAGACTGAAACCAACCTGTTCAAACTCACACTGCACCAATGACAAGTAGATGCATGAGCAGAAATGTGGCAAGTGAGTCCTCCTCCGTAAAGAACACCCACAGAGTCGTGAGTAGCCTTGCCAAGTTTTGAAGAGCAGTAGATTTCACATGTAAAACCCCATGTCACGATAGCATTCTTACTGTGGGTCTGTGGGTGCGCACCCCTGTGTGTGTGTGTGTGTGTGTGTGTGTGTGTGTTTACATGTAGTGCTGTAGGCACTTTTTGCTGTCATGGCTCGTAAGTGGATTCTATTAATAAATGGAGTCCTAAGTGCAGTAATGCTGTTCTGAATGTGGGCGTGTCTTTTGCTAAACAACAAAATGCCAACAATCAATTTCTCTACTCCAGAGCAGCCTCCGGGTGACTCTCGGAGAAAAGTAAGTGATTTTCTAGGCTCTTAACAACATGGCTGTTGCATGAAGATGACTTATTGTGGAAGTTTGTTTTGTTGGCCTATTATTTTGTTTCTGCTTCTCTGCTTTTGAGCTGTATTTGTAGTGTAATTCTTATTTGTGGGACTTGAGGTTTCACCCTGGAAGGTCTTTGATGTATAGTTAAAGAGTGAAAGAGTCACACATTTTTTGTCTCTCCTGAGATTAAGGTCTCTTCACAACCACCCTCCTAATTACCTACTTCCCGGGTCCCTAAAATAACTTTCACCAATCTGAATTCTGGTTATCTTTTAAAGGCTGGTGGCTCTAAATTCTCCAACTCTGGTCTATTAGTAATAGATTTAAGTACATGGAGATAATATAGATCTCTGTCTAGATCATAAGACAGGACTTCAAGTCTCCTACCTTAAAAAATAAAACCAAAATTAAAAATTTCAAAACTAAAAACTTACTGTTTCCATTGGCAAAAACTGCAAGACTAGCTCAGCTTCTTCCTCTTCTGGTTTATTTTACCTAAGTAAATAGCACCATATGTACACAGTGTATCAAGCTGTTTTGGAAAATGTGATTCAGTGGTTTTTGGTGGGCTTTTTTTTTTTTTTTTTGGTATTAGGGATTGAACCCAGGGGTGCTTTTAACCACTGAATCACATCCCCAGCGTTATCCATTTATTTATTTATTTTTAAAGAGAGAGGGACAGTGAGAGAGAGAGAGAGAACCGATTTTATTTAGTTTTTCATGTGTCTTTGTTGCTCCGACGCTCCATTGTATACATGGTACTGGGGTTCGAACCCATGTACTTGTGCATGCCAGGCAGGCACTGTGACTGCTGAGTCACCACTCCAGCCCCATTTGTTTTTTTACTTTGAGGCAGGGTCTTACTAAGTTTTTAAGGGCCTCACTAAGTTGCTGAGGCTGGCTTTGAACTTTCAATCTGCCTGCCTCGGCCTCCCAAGCTCCTGGGATTGCAGACATGTGCCACCACACCTGGCTTGAATCAGTGTCTTTAAGAGACAGGGTAATAATGCTCTTCTAAGTAGACTTCTGATCCAGTTAGGATTACAGACACTTGCACCTTTCGCAGGTAGCCCCAAGGTTGAAGGAAGAATGATGATGCTGACTCGGAATTCCTCTTAGATTAAAGCTCATGTAGGGGCTGGCGCGGTGGCTTGGCAGTTATGGTGCTTTCATGGCATGTGCGAGTACACGGGTTTAAACCCCAGCACCCACGTAAACAGCTGATTGTCATAGCAACGAAAGCAATGTGAAAAACTCAAAAAAAAAATTTGATTCTCTCTTACTGTCCTTCTCTCTTTAAAAAAAAAAAAAGCTGATGTAGCCCATTAGAAGCACTTCTCTGTCAGATCCAAATATTTTCCATTCAAGAGACCAAAAAAGTCCCCTTATAGGATAATTTTTTTCCAAATATAATGCCAATTGCATATAATTTTCATATGTTCAGAGTTGTCAGTGTTATACTAAAAGCTATCCTGTGTGAAACCTAGGGAAAATTGAATGTGTTCATTTGGTAGCATTTCATGATTATTGTCTTTGTATGTTTTATTGTATTTTGTTTTAAACTGTTTAAATATAGTTATTTTATGATCATTTCTAGATGTCAGTAGCTTATGTGTTTTTCTTTTTTCTTTTTTACAGTCCTGGGGATTGAACCCAGGGGCACTTTACCACTGAACTACATCCCCAACCCTTTTTCTCTGAGATAGGGTCTGCTAAGTTGCTGAGGCTGGCCTCAAACTTGTGATTATTCCTCTTCAGCCTCCAGAATAGCTAGGACGATAGGCATGGACCACCATGCCTGACTTTATATAAAATTTCTCAAATGGTTTCAAATGAATAAAATGTTTTCCATGGTGTGGGAAATTTAAGAAAAGATCTTAATAGAATTGGCTTCTTTCTCTGAACAATTTGGGATTATATATTATACTATTAAGCCATACTTCATTTAAAGAGAACAGTTTAAATATTTCATTCTTTTTATCTGAACTTAGACCTTTTCTAAATCTCAAACAGCATAGTGAACTAACTTCTCTTTTTTGTGTCAATAACAGACCAGACCTCTTCCTTTCAAAATACTGCCTTTGTGCCAGTCATGGTAGTGCACACCTATTATCCTAGCAACTCAGGAGGCTGAGACAGGAGGATTGCAAGTTTGAGGCCAGGCTCAGCAACTTAGCAAGGCCCTGTTTCAAAATAAAAAATTTAAAAAATTGTGGATATGGCTCAGTAGTTAAGCACTCCTAGGTTCAATCACTGGTATCCAAAAAATAAACAAAGAAAAAAACTGCCTTTTTTTTCTTTTTTGATGTTGAGGATTGAACCCAGAGGCACTTTGTCACTGAAATATATCCCCAGCCCTTTTTATTTTGAGACAGGGACTCGCTAAATTGCTGAGGTTGGCTTCAGAATTGGAATCCTTCTGTCTCAGCCTCCAGAGTTGCTGGAATTACATGTGTGTACTAGCATGCTCAGCTTGCTTTTGTTTCTTGGTTTGTTTTTGCTTTCATAAATAAAAGTTGGTCTTTCTGACATCAGACCTATAGAATAGCCACAAGTAGAATGCCTCCATTTTAAGATTATTTCCAGTGAGTTGGGGACAGAGTAGTGGAGGAGCCACAGGAATCACTAAACTGGATAATTCATGTAGTTCCCAACTGCCCATGAACTCATATTCCCAATTACCTAAGGAATTTTCCCATCTTCCTCCCTCCTTCTCTCCTGTCCTCCCTTTGCAGTACTATGGATTGCACCTAGGCCCATATATATGCCAGGCAAGTACTGTAGAACAGAGCTACACCCCGAGCCCAAGAATTTTATTTTATTTATTTATTTCAAAGAGAAAGAGGGACAGTGAGAGGGAAAGAGAGAGAATCAACTTTATTTAGTTTTTCATGTGGGTTTTGTTGCTCCAACGCTTCATTGTGTATGTGGTGCTGGGATTTGAACCCACATCCTCGCACATGCCAGGCAAGCACCGTAACCACTGAGCAACCGTTCCAGCCCCATGGACTTTATTTTCTAAAACTAACTTTCAAATTGTTTTCTGTACTACTAGATAGTATAAATATTTGTCAAGTTGCTAAACAAGACCCCATCTTAGTATGAAGCCTGATAAGACAGTATGTCTTATATGTGTCCCTGACATGGAGGAAGGACGTAAGTAGTAAAAGAATATCTATTTGTAGTTTTTCCAAAGGCAGTTATTTATTTATTTTTTGGCACTAGGGATTGGAACCCAGGGGTGCTTTATCACTGAACTACATCTGCAACCCTTTTATTTTTGTATTTTGAGACATAGTCTCCCTAAGTTGCCATGGCTTACCTCAGCCTCCTGAGGTGCTAGGATTACAGACTCAAATGGAGTTATTTAAAGTACATATAGTAAATAGTTTAACCTCAGGCCTTAATTTTCCTTCATAGTCTCTTTTTCAAATTAGAGAAAGATTAAGGAGATTGGAGATTAGAGGAGAGAAAACTTTCAAGTACAAAGTAGTTGTTTTTCATTAGGGCCATAGTGTTAACCTGCCGCCCCCTCAAAATGCAGTACTTTGTCATGTGCAGGTGTGAGATTCTGATCTGTAGTGTGTCCCTGGTGACAGTGGTTTCAGCACATGTATTGCATGAGTGCTGACATTTCCAATATAGGCCAGCCTGTTGAACCCTGTCTCCAAAGGAACTGGCATTCATCCCACTCTCCTGTTTAGTTAGTTCAAGGAAGTGACAGGGTCATGGGCAGAAAACCGCCTCAGTTCCAACTTTGCATGAATTACTTTTGTTTCTTAAATATGTGTCAACATTGTTCCAGGTGTTGGCTAGAATATCAGTGAACAGGACAGACAAGGTTCCTTTCTCATGGAGCTTGCGTTCCAGATAAGAAACTGCCGTGACAATCCTGTGAAGAGAGCAAGGCCAGGAGACGCAGTAAACTGCCTCGGAACTACTGTGCTTGGCATTCTCTTCTCTGATGAGATGGCATTTAAGTTGACAATTCTGATGAATGAAGACAGCAATGAGAAAATGGCAGGGGCAGGGCTACTAGTTGGGCAGGAGTGTTCCAAATAAAGGGACGGTTAGTGCACATTTCCTAAGACTGCAGTGTGCTTGTGTGAG
This sequence comes from Aplodontia rufa, assembly GCA_004027875.1. Classification (NCBI taxonomy): domain Eukaryota; kingdom Metazoa; phylum Chordata; class Mammalia; order Rodentia; family Aplodontiidae; genus Aplodontia; species Aplodontia rufa. The sequence goes on from PVKS010001321.1 coordinate 12,030, forward strand.
GAACATTGCTGGTCTTGGGGGAGTGGTAAGGGAAGAGATCAGAGAGGTGGGCAGGGATCAGATCATGTGGACAGTGATAGCCCAGAGTAGGAAGTTTGAGTTTGAAAGCAACCCACTGAGCTTTCTGTTAACTAGTGACATTGATTTGGTTAGAGGTTGAGAAGATGGGATACTTGAAGACGAAAGTAGAGCATGAATTCTAAACAAATGGGAAGTTGTTATGCCAGAGCTTGTGGTTTAGGCTTCTGGCTCAAATTACTGTTCCATTTTTCTCTTGTGTATCTTTCTCACCGATGTGAGGTAACTGGCATGTAGTAACCAGTATTTTAAGATGGTTCTAGCTAAGCAAAGTGGCACATGCCTGTAATCCCAGCAACTTGAGAGGCTGAGGCAGGAAGATTGCAAGTACAAAGCCAACCTCAGCAAGGTGAGGTTGGTGAGGCCCTAAACAACTTAGCAAGACCCTGTCTCAAAAATAAATAAATAAATAAATAAAAGTCTAGGGATGTGACTCAGTGGTTGAGTGCCCGGGGTTCAATCCCTGGTACCCAAATCAACTGTTGATGAAGCTCCATTTAGAATTGTTTCCTCCATTTTCTTTGTGCCATTTTGTTTGTCGAATAGAGAGTCACCAAGAGTAGATAGCAATAGCAGGAGGAGAAGAATAGAATAACACATATTGAATACCTGCTTATAGGGGCAGTACTATGCTGTTTACATATTTTATGTCATCTTATAGTCACAAAAAACCTGTAAGATGGAAATTATACTGCTGCTGAGAAAGCAGAGAACCCAAGAGATTAGAGTGACTTACTTGGGGTCCCAGGGGAAGTGATAAACCTAAGTTCAAATTCTGCCTTTGTCTGGCCTCCAAACTTATGATTTTTATATTATGCCATATGTTTTACTTAAAGTAGCTTTTCCTAAGTTTTCTTTTCCAAAATTTAACAGATGTTAGGCAATAAAAGTTTCCCAAACAGGTATCTTTTGGAAATGATAGGTTAAAAAAGTTCAGTGAGTTGTATAGAACTTCCTCACTTTTGGTATGGGAGTATGCCTTGTGATTCTCCATGACAGAGAGCATCTGTATTTCCTGATTTGATTGGATGTGGAAACTTTTTTCATATATCAGCCACCAGGACCAGTGTTCCATGGTGCCTACTTTGGGGAAGTCCTACACTGAAAGCAACTCAGTAGACAAGTAGACCAGGGACAGAAAGAAGCATTTCTACCTTGGAGAAAACTAACATGACCAGTAAATATGTGAAAAGATGTTCACCTTCATTAGTAATCAGGAAATGTAAATCAGTGCCACAATGACACTGGCAAAAAATAAGAAATCTTGCCAGGTATGGTGGCGCATGCCTGTCATCCCAGTAACTCAGGAGGCTGAGGCAGTAGGATCACAAGTTTGAAGCCAATGTCAGCAACTTAACTAAGCCCTAAGCAACTTGGTAGGACCCTGTCTCAAAAGTGGGTGAAAAGCTATATAAAACAATATTGTTGACTCTGTCTTAGAAATAGAAAAATGGATCAAGTTAGAAATAGTTTGTTAACAGTGCTCAACTTTGTTTGACTAACTTCTCTTAGTGTCAGCATGAGTGGGGATTTGACTTCTTTTCCCACAGATGGTGTCAACTGTTTTGAAATCAGATGTGCAATAAACATCAACCAGTCAAGAGATATATTAATTTCCCTGGCCTGGGCCCAGATCTTGTCTGTGCTGTGTACTCACATTTTGAATTTTGGCAAGTCATTTCATCTCATTGGCCCTCATTTTTGTTACTGAAAAATGGAGGGGCTGGAGAGGTGGCTCAGGGGTGGAGCGCTTCCTTGATGTGCACAAGAACCTGGCACTACATACACAGCTAAGTGTCAGAAGGGAAAAAAATAGATGAAAAAATAAATAAAATTGACTCTCAAAAAAAAAAAAAAAGAAAAGAAAGAAAAATGGACATATCTACTTCACTGAGCTATGCAGTGTGGAAATTCTCTGGAAAGTGTTCATATAATAGATTTCAAATTCAGCTAATAGATTTCAAAATCAAAAGATATTTAAGGGGCTGGAGCAGTGGCTTAATGGTAGGAGCACTTGCCTGGCATGCGCAAGGAACCAGGTTCAAACCCCAGCACCACATACACAACTAAGTGTTGGAGAATCAAAGGCCACATGAAAAACTAAAGTAAAATTGATTGTCTCTCTCTCTCTCTCAAAAAATAAAAAAGATATTCAAATAACAGCTATTGAACACAACTTTCTTTTTTTTAAGTACTGAGAATTGAACCCAGGGCTGCTTTACCACAGAGTTTCATCCCTGCCCTTTTTACTTTTTATTTTGAGACAGGGTCTCACTGAATTGCTCAGAGCCTTGTTAAATTGCTAAGGCTGGCCTTGAACTTGCAGTCTTCCTGCCTCAGCCTCCCGAGATGCTGAGATATAAATGGTGAACATGACCGTTTTATGGGCTCCTGTGCAGAGCCACTTCCTTGGTGGTCATTCAGATGCCACCTTGTCAGAATATTCTCCACTTGCATCCTTCTAGCTACTACTAAGCCAACAACCCTTCATATGTTCACAAAGATTTTTTTTTTCCTAACTAGAGATTAGGTTTTTGTTTTTGTTTTTGCACCAGGGATTGAATCCAAGGACACTTGACCACTGAGCCACATCCACAGCCCTTTTCTTTTCTTTTTTTTTCAAGAGAGGGGGACAGTAAGAGAGAGAGAGAAAGAGAGAGAATCGATTTTATTTATTTTTTCACATGGCTTTCGTTGCTCTGATACTTTGTTGTGTACATGGTGCTGAGGTTTGAACACGCATCCTTGTTCATGGGTGGCAAGTGCCATAACCCCTGAGCCATCACTCCAGCCCTTTTTATTTTTTATTTTGAGATAGAACCTCACTAAGTTGTTGAGGCTGGCCTTAAACTTGGGATCCCCCTGCCTCAGCTTCTCAAGTTGTTAGGATCACAGGTGTGCACTGCCACACCTGGCTAGGGACCAGATTTCTGAATGGAGCTTATGACATATGAGCTGGTATTGGGTCTCTTCATTTCATTTAAACACACATCTAAGCCAAACATGGTTGTGCGTGCCTATAATCTTAAGTCAGAAGACTGAGGCAGGAGGATTGCAAGGTCAAGATGAACCTGGGACAATTTACCAAGACCCTGTCTCAGAATAAGCATAAAAAGGTCTGGGATGTAGGTCAGTGGTAAAGTGCCCCTGGGTTCAATCCCTTATTAGCCCCTGACCACCCCCTCCCCAAAAAAGAGAAGAATGTCTAAAAGAAACAGAAACACTGAATCATACAAATAAATATAAATCTAGAAGAAGAAATCAAAGTCCATTAAGCTAAAAAAGAAAGAAAGAAAGAACTCTTAGTATGCTGTGTGTTTTAACACTCAGACATTGCTAGATACCTTCTTGCAGGACCTCAAAGTCCAGGGGCATGACTCCCGCATCCCATGGGGCAGGGCAGGGCAGGCAGGGCTCTGGTTTCATTCATAGCATGAGAACACAGAACAAGGGAGCAGATAGCTTCTGCTTCTGGGAAGATAGCTGAGAACTGGTGGCTGTGTTCCTGGCCTGCAGCTCAGTGCCTGAACATCACCTTGCTTTATTTGAAAACATCAGGGAATGACTAGCCTGTGCTCTTGTTTTGCTAAGACGGCTTCTACGGGCCACATTTCCCCTAGAGCAAGATTTAGCATTTGACCTTTTAGCTTTCCCAGTCAGGAACTTAAAATCAGGGGACCCTAATGGAGCAGGAAATTCAAGACAACCCTCCACCTTTCTGTTTCCCTTCTCTTTTCTAAGTATGCCTTTCTCCAGACATCCTTTTTTCCCAAGTAAGAATTTCATAGATTTTAACAAATGAATCAGGTTAACAGTTGACTAGAACAGGTCCTTGTCAACGTGCACATTTGTAGATACTGCAGAAGTTAACTCACTCAGACATAGTGCTGATTCCTACACTGTACATCTTATGTTTTATTTTTCTTCAAACAGTGTTGACACTGTTTCTTTGCCAGAGTCAGGATTCGTATGTTTGTTTAGATGCCAGTCTCCTCATGGGTCTAAATTGCCACCTCCACCCAACTTCAGTCCCAATCCATTTTCTCTGTTAACCTATTTTTCTTTTTCTTTAGACCAATGAGGCAAGCTCAGAGTCGATAGCATCCTTCTCTAAACAAGAGATCATGAGTAGCTTCCTGCCAGAGGGAGGATGTTATGAGCTGCTTACTGTTATAGGTAATGTCCAGAGACTGTCATTGCTTTTTTTCTCTGGGGACTGCTGCAGCTTTTTCAGTGTTAGTAGGATTCATGGTGACAAAAAACTGGCTTCCATGGGTTGTCTTTGGGTTTTGTTTTTTTTTTTTTTTTCTGCCAAGTATGGAAAGAAATCAAGTTTCCAGAAGAAAAACTCTTTTGCCATTGTTTCTCCATGGTTGTATAGTTTTTATACATAGTCATAGTCAGCTCGAATGCTTGACTGAGAAGGAACTGATGGGAGAAAAACCAAGAAATGTCAGTTATGAAAGTGACAGTAATGAATTTTTTTTTTTTTAAAAGAGGGAGGCTGGAGCAGTGGCTCAGCGGTTAAAGCACATGCTTGGCATGCACAAGGACCTGGGTTTGAACCCCAGCACAATGTATACAACGTATACAAAAATGTTGGAGAAAAAAGACCAGATGAAAAAATAGATAAAGTTGATTCTCTCTTTCTCTCTCCCCCTCTCTCTTAAAAAAAAGGGGAGGGGGGCGGAAATAGAGGGGACAGTGAGAGAAAGAATCAATATTATTTAGTTTTTCATGTGGTTTTTGTTGCTCTGATACTTTATTGTGTGTGTGGTGCTAGAGTCCAAACCTGTGTCCTCGCACATGCCAGGCAAGTGCTGCAACCACTGAGCCACTGCTCCAGCCCCAGTAATGAAAGTTTTAACTTGAATTTTCTGTTGAAATCACATCTTTTTTTCTCTAAAAAAGGTAGAAATGGTTGTGGCGATTGTCCTTATTTATAGCATTCCACTTTTCTTTAGGCAAAGGATTTGAGGACCTGATGATAGTGAATCTAGCAAGATACAAACCAACAGGAGAGTATGTGACAGTACGAAGGATTAACCTAGAAGCGTGTTCCAATGAGATGGTGACATTCTTGCAGGTAATAAAACATGAGTGTGACATTTAGAAGTTCCATACTAATTGCAGGGCATCTCTCACATCAGTCCTCTGAAAGTTCCTAGCAGGAAATGAAGGTAGACCAGACATTCAGATGTCCAGAAGCTTTCCCCACTGGAGAGTCTTAGGCATTTGGCATTAAGAATTGGGCCATTATATATATTTTATATTTCCCCTCTTCTTCAAATATTCCTGTTTGTCTCATTTATTTTTTAGAGAGGCTGAATAACTGACCTGTAATCATACAGAATAAGAAGTGGCAGAGGCAGGATTCAGACTAGGCAGACTTGTTTCAAATGCAGGGATTCCTGGCCTGCCACCAGTGGGCATCTTCTAGCTCTTAGCATCCTGTTTGCCTTAGGTTCCTTCCTGTTCAGGAAGCAAGTTAAACTGAGAGGGACCATAGGTGTGGGAACTGCCTGGGGCCTAGATTCTCTTTGGTGACACAAGATTTAGGAGCCTGCCCCGTGTATGTTCAGTGTGCATGCTTGCAGCCCCTGTCCCTTCATTTGCAATGTTTTCCTGAATCGAAGCTCGACTGATGGTGCTCCTGTCGCAGTTCTTCTGTTCAGAGTAGCTTTGTGGGGCTGAGGAAGGAGTGAAGCCAGTATCAGTTTACTTATTTTAGAAGAAACTCATGCAGATTTGTTCTAGTGCATGTTGGACCATGTGATTCTTTTGGCTTTTGGTCTGTGAAGCATTGGACAAGCGGAAGGTACATCACACTTGGGCTTAGCTCTTGTCCCAAAGGCTAGGACCCTGAAATTTCTGTAGTTCTTTTGTCTAATTTTTATTTTCACTTCCTATAGCTGCTTCTGAGGAAGAGATCCCTTGGTCTGAGGTAGTTAGAAAAATATTTGATAGTTTTCATTTGTTTTTTATATATTTTTTTTTGTTTCTAACAACTATTATATTTTTGTTTATAATAGAAAAAAATATTTCTTTTTTTCAAGAGAAGGTCTGTTTCAAGTTGAGCTAAGCTAATTACAGCTTCCTAAGTCTTCGATCAGCAGTTTATTTTCATCATCTCTGAGGTGACTAACTGGGACCCTCCAGTGTTTTGACTGCAGTTTTCCCCTCTGGTGGGGGATTGTTTCTTGAGGGTGAGGACAGGGCCAAACAGGCAAAACAGACAGGTTTTCCTATGGAGACAATGAGGCCTGGTTTCTGCATATTGTAAACACCTGGCTGCTTCTAGGACTCTTGAGCACCCAGCAAGAACTAGGTTCTTGTGTCATTCATGTTCCCACCTTCACATTGGGCATCATTATTCAGGGCCCCTTGTTTCTGACTTCAGCTTTACATTGCTTTCAGGGGGAGCTTCATGTCTCTAAACTCTTCAATCATCCCAATATCGTGCCATATCGAGCCACCTTTATTGCAGACAATGAGCTGTGGGTTGTCACTTCATTTATGGCATATGGTGAGTGGGAAAGAGCTCCTGGTAGAGAGGGTTCCAAGAACTCTTTCAGCGGATTGCTTACATGTTGTCTTCTTCCTCTGTTACCCTTTGCTTCCTCCCTACAATTCTTTTCGTCAGGTTCTGCAAAGGATCTCATCGGCACACACTTCATGGATGGCATGAATGAACTGGCAATTGCTTACATCCTGCAGGGGGTGCTGAAGGCTCTGGACTACATCCACCATATGGGCTATGTGCACAGGTACACTCTCAAGCAGCCTCACTTGGTATTAATAAGAACAGGTGCTGGGCACAGTGGTACGTGCCTGCAATTCCAGCCACTTCACCAGTTCAAGTCCAGCCTCAGCAGCATAGTGAGAACCTGTCCCAAAATAAAAAACAAAAAAGGGTTGGGGATGTAGCTCAGTGGTAGAGTACCCCTATGTTCAATCCCCAGTACCACAACAAACAAAAAGAACCTGCGACCATGGGCCCTCAGGGAAACAGTTGGAGGGTGACTGGAATTAACGAAGCTAGAGTTTAAAATCAAGGCTCTGAGGGCTGGAGTGGTGGCTTGGCAGTTACGGCGCTTGCCCGGCATGCGCGAGAACACAAGTTCAAACCCCAGCACCACGTACACAGTGAAGTCTCGGAACAACAAAAGCCACATGAAAAACTAAATAAAATTGATATTCTCTCCCTCCCTCCCTCCCTCCCTATCTATCTATCTCTCTCTCTCTCTCTCTCCCCCCTCCTTCTTCTTCCTCCCTCTTCCTCCTCCTCCCTCTCCCTGTTTCTTTAATAAATAAATAAATAAATAAATAAAAATAAAATAAAATCAAGGATCTAGGTTCTGACCTTGCCACTGATGGGCGGCCAGCAACTGTTTTCTCTTTCCTGGGCAGCTTGGTCTGGGTATTATATGAGAGGAATGAACATCTGATAGGGACCACTCCCCTTCCTCTTTCCTTGTGTGCTCCAGTCAGTCCTCTGATGAATGACTGGAGCAAACACAGATTTCTTAGAGAGTGGTGTCAGGAAAACCATCTTATGGTAGGGAAGATGAGAAAACTGGAATCCTACCTAACTCCATATACAAGGAGAACTCCAGATGGATTAAAAGCATAAATGTAAAATATAAAACTCAGATTAAATAGAAGAAAATGTGAGGGAATAGTTCCGTAACCTGAAACATAAAACAACTAATAAACATTTTAGAAGTATAAAACATAAGGCAAAAAATTGATGGATTTGATTGTGTCAAAATTCAGTTCTCTATTCAATAAAGGATACCATGAACAAAATGGAGAAATGGGTAACAGTGGAAGAAGATGTTAGCTTTGTCTGAAGCACACAGGAGATTAATAACAAGAAAATTTTGCACAGCCATAAGAAAAGGACAACAAAGAATAGAAAAATGAGCAAAGGATATCAGATGCATAAAAGAGGAAATTCCAAAGGCTGGCAGTCATATGAACTGGCACTGAAACCAACAATCAGAGAAAGCACTTGAAACCAAGCTGTCATTTTATACTCTTGAAACTGGTGGTTACTTAAGAGGCTTGATGGAGCCCAGTGCAATGAGGTCTTGAAGCTTCCTTTCCAGATGGTGGAAGATGCCTGATGCAACCAGAGACGCAGGACCAAGACCATCACTACTGCCTCTGGGGCACTACTGCCCCAGAGAAACCTTCACACAGCCCCATGAGGTGATATATGAGTGAAAGTCCTTGGTCACAGTATGAGTGTCCCTCCCTGGAGACAGGGAAAATGGGAGAGTAAAAATGTTAGATCCCACCCTGGACACAAGGTGGCAATTAAAAGCAAAGATTAGATGCGTAAAATGTAAAAAGATGGGTGGGTCTTGAAAATATAGCACTGAGCCAGGCTTGATGATACACACCTGTAATGCCAGTGGCTTGGGAGGCTGAAGCAGGAGGATCACAAGTTCAAAGGCAGCCTCAGCAATTTAGTGAAGCACTAGTGAGACCCTGTCTCACGATAAAAATTGAAAAGGGGGCTGGAGAGTTGGCTCAGCAGTTGTGCGCTTGCCTGGCATGTGTGAGGATGCAGGTTCAAACCCCAGCACCATGTACACAGTGAAGTCTTGGAACAATGAAAGCCACATGAAAACTAAATAAAATTGATTCTCTTCCTCTCCCTCTCCCCCCCACCTCACTGTCCCTCTTTCTTTAAAAAAAAAAAAAAATTGAAAAGGACTAGGGATGTGGTTCAGTGGTTTAGCGCCCCTGGGTTTAATCCCTGGTACCAAATAAAAAGAAAGAAAGAAAACATAGTGCTGACAAAGGAAGAATGAGCTACATAACACAGTACATTAGGTGGATTTGAAATGTGCATACGAAACAATGGCATACTTGACACGAATGCAAGCCAGAAGTGCATATTGAAAACATTGGTAGAAGGTAGTGGGATGAGCATAAAAGACCGCAGGACGTAAGTTTAAAGATCTGATGATGTGTACTTAGGTTCATGCCTTTTTCTCTTTTTTGTGCATGTTTGAAATTTTTTCAATAAAAGTATGTTTATGTATCAAATGCATAAATGTGATGTGAGCTGACCAGATACTAGTGTGTGAATACTGAAGGTTTTTAGTGTGAGGGGCTCCTGTTGCTCATTATACCCTTCTCCCTTCCCCACCAGGAGTGTCAAAGCCAGCCACATTCTGATCTCTGTGGATGGAAAGGTCTACCTGTCTGGATTACGCAGCAACCTCAGCATGATCAGCCATGGGCAACGGCAGCGTGTGGTCCATGATTTCCCCAAGTACAGTATTAAGGTCCTCCCCTGGCTTAGCCCAGAAGTCCTTCAGCAGGTTTGTGCATAGGGTCCCAAGGAGACCCCCACCTCCCACCAACTCATGATTTCCCAGGGAAGCCCTCAGGAAATTCCTGGGATGGGGTGGGATGCTGCCTAATTCTGAGTTGAGTAAAGGGATCCTGAAGGGAGGGTCCCTGTTCATCAGGTATGCCTTGGCACCCAACTTAGCATGGATATTATCTACCTGCTGCAGATAGATGTAGTATGGTCCCTAGCGAGGGTCTTATTTCAGCTTCCCTATGGGATCTGGCCCACCCTGTAGAAGAGTGAGCATTTTGGAAATGCTTGTTGCTCTCTAGATCCCTGTGCTGAGCACGAGCATGGCCCCAGTGCTCCTTCCAGCGTATTACATAGCAGCGCCGAACACTTGTTCCTTGTAAAATAGTAGCTAATCTTCAGCAGTAGGACAGGTATTCTTTTCCTCTTCTTGTTCCAACATTCTTTTTCTAAACCAAGACCAGGAAATGAAGTCATCTATAACTTTTTTCTTCTGATTTAGAATCTTCAGGGTTATGATGCCAAGTCTGACATCTACAGTGTGGGAATCACCGCCTGTGAACTGGCCAATGGTCATGTCCCCTTTAAGGATATGCCTGCCACTCAGGTGAGCCTGGAGCCCAGTGCTTCCCCTCTTGCCTACCATAAAGTTTCCTGAGTACCTGCTGCATCAGGGACATAGATTAAAATTAGCTTAGATGAAAAGACACAGTCCTTTTCTTTTCTTCAAGATGACTGTGTAATTCTTTTTCTCCTTCTCTACATGATAAATACTGTTGTTGTGGAGTCCAGCCCAGCAAAGGGAGGAGCCTGGGAGCATACATATCATTTCTATTTAAAACATATAAACCAAGCTAACCAACTTTTTTTTTTTTTTAATGAGAGACAGAGAGAGAAAGAATCAATTTTATTTAGTTTTTCATGTACCTTTCATTGCTCTGAGACTTCATTGTGGATGTGGTACTGGGGTTCGAAGTCACGGATTCGCGCATGCCAGGCAAGGACTGAGCCACCACCACTCCAGCCCCAAACTTACCAGTTTTTATAAATTTACAAAATACCTTCTGTCTTCCTACTTTGAAGATACCTATATCTAGAAGGTCAGTTTCTAATTTGGAATTCTTACACATCTCAGGGTTTTTTTTGTTGTTGTTGATGTTATAATTTTGTTTTTCAGTATTTGGCTTTGAACCCAGGGGCACTTTACTACTGAGCTATTTCGCAAGTCTTTTTTATTTTTTATTTTGAGACAAGGTGTTGTTAAGTTGCTGAGTCTTACTAAGTTGCTGAGGCTGGCCTCAAACTTGTGATCCTCCTGCCTCAGCCTCTTGAATTGTGGTAATTATGGGTATGCACTACTGTGCCTGGCTGACAGTGTTCTGTGTCACCACATTTTGATCCACACTTTTGGAACCTCCATTCTGCAAGTTCACCTTCTGTTCATGCCTCTACGTATGGCTGCCCTTTGGCCCACCCACCAGGCCTCAGCATACATAGCCTGTACCACAGTCTGGTTGGACAGGCCCAGGGAACAGAATGGCATAGGACCAATCAGATCTAGGAAGTAGACTTAGGGTCATCTGGGCAAGGGTTTCCAGCGTCCCAAGTACCTGGAGCATGACCTAGATCTAGTAGAAGGCAGGAAGAAGCTCTGAGTAAGCCTCTCTCTCCCTCTACCTGTGGACTTCTCATCCTGTAGAGAGAGAGATGCTAAAGAATGGTCAAAGGGCTGGAGATGTAGCTCAGTGGTAGAGCCCTTGCCTAGCTAGCCTGAGGCCCTGAGTCTAATTCCCAGGAGCGGCTGGAGAAAGAAGCAAGGGAAAAGCTTTGTATGCCACCCTAATTGTATCGGGCTTCTACTGCAAAGCATATGGAGAATTGCTTGAGTTTGGCTTGGTTTTGGAGTTTGGGGTGTGTGTGTGTGTGTGTGTGTGTGTTTTCTGGGGGGCTTCTACTGCAGAGCATATGGAGAATTGCTTGAGTTTGGCTTGGTTTTGGAGTTTGGTCTGTGTGTGTGTGTGTGTGTGTGTGTGTGTATTTTCTGGGGATGGAACCCAGGGCCTAATATATGCCAGTATTCCAGGCAAACACTCTACCACTGAGCCACATCCCTAGCCCCTGCTAGAGAATTTTAAGCACTGGGTGATAGCATCAGATACATATATTTTAGAAAAGTTTTTCGAGCAGCTGAATTAGATCTGGTAGAATGAATTAGGAGGGTGTAGATACCTAGGTAAAATATCAGGAAATCCAAGAAAAATAGTTAGTAGTAGAAGAATGCTCAGGTACAGATCTAGAAGCAGCAATACCTGTGCTGTCCAATATGGCAGCCACCTACCACCTGTACCTGTTAACACTGAAAATGTGACTAGCCTAAGGGATAAATTCTAAAACTAAATTAATTTGAATATTAATATCCATGTGTGGCTAATGGCTCCTACATTACCACAGCCCTAGAGAGATTTCCAGCAGTGCCTCAGTAGGCTGGTTTTACATGTGTTGAGTTGAAGGCTTTGGAATAGCCACCCAAGCCTGCTGCTGTAACAGCCCAGGATATAGTACTGTAGGCTCTGCATTGTGGACCCAATTGGAACCACCTGAGCATGGCAAACTGGGGCTGGGCCTCAAAGAAGGTGACTTGGTGGCTGCCTATACCTTAGGGTGAGAACTCTACAGTTAAAAGATTTGATGCTTTGTAAAGGGAGAGAGGAAATGGTGGCCCTTCCAGCCATGTACTTCTTGCAACCCTCCTCCTCCTCTTGTCAGCCTAGGCAGTAGGGAGCCGAGTTAGTGGACAGCATTCCTTTGGAAAAGTTAGACTTATTCCACTTCCATCTTTTCTGTTCCCAAAAGATCATTTGCTTATGGGGAGTGTATTTGTGAAGAGACTCCTAGGTCTTCCACGGCCCCCTCCAGCCCAGGCCCTGGCTCTGTCCTCCCCAGATGCTGCTGGAGAAGCTAAATGGCACAGTGCCCTGCCTGCTGGACACCAGCACCATCCCCGCTGAGGAGCTGACCATGAGCCCCTCACGCTCTTTGGCCAACCCTGGCCTGAGTGAGAACCTGGCTGCCAGCACCCCCCGGCCCTCCAACGGCGACTCACCTTCCCACCCCTACCAGCGAACCTTCTCCACCCACTTCCACCATTTTGTGGAGCAGTGCCTTCAGCGCAACCCAGATGAAAGGTATCATACCAACCTGGAGCCAGACTTTGGAGGAGCAGGGGAGCTCTGGAGTTGGGGCCAGGGAGCTTGAAAAGATGCACCTCTCATAGTTCTGTAAGGATTTGGGCTCCCTGGAAGAATAAGGGACTCAGTACCAAGAGGGATCAGCTCATGAATTTGCCAAGAAGCCAGCCTGGGTAACTCTGGCTGTTGTTCTTGGTGAGCTGAGGGAGAAAGGTCCCTGAGGATAAGGTGTAAACAGCGGGATTTGGAGCTGGGCATGAGTGATGTGGATCTCTTCACCTTCCTCTCCAGGCCAAGTGCCACCGCCCTCCTGAGCCACTCCTTCTTCAAGCAGGTACAGTAGCACTCTCCCTCCACTCGTTTTGTGTGGCCTGTGGATCTAGCTCCCTTAGTTGTGGGGTTTTTAGGCATTCTCTCCTTTCTCTTTTTGAACGAGAAAAATGACTATATTTCTGAAGGCACTGAAAGGTACTGCTCCTCATCTTCTATCATCGTTTGACTCTGACAGGCCATCTGTCACTGGGCCATTGTTCTGCTTTTTGTCTTGGGGCATGCGCAGCAGGATCCATCACCCAACTTTCTTCTTCCCAGATCAAACGACGTGCTTCAGAGGCTTTGCCTGAATTACTTCGTCCTGTCACCCCAATCACCAACTTTGAGGGCAGCCAGTCTCAAGATCACAGTGGAATCTTTGGCCTGGTGACAAACCTGGAAGAGCTGGAGGTGGACGACTGGGAATTCTGAGCCTCTGCAGACCATGCTTGCTCTCCAGCCTAGGGCATGCAAGACCCAGGGCCCTTCTTGAGGGCTGGCACATTCCCACCCTCCTGGCTACAGACTGGGCAGAAAGGACCTTCTGCCAGCAAAGCTGGCTGCGGGCTGATTGGAAGGGCATTCAGGAAGACTTCTTCATTGCTCCCTGGCTTCGGAGACAAGGGAATTGCAGGCACCAGGCACAGGGAAGGGTCAGAAAGCTGACAGGTCTTGTCTTGTGATCTCAGGCAACCTCCTCAGAAGGAAGAGATGCTGCTTTGGCCTTGAGGCTGAAGTCTAAACCCAGGGTTTGACTCATCGATCCAGGAAACTGTCACCTCCTTTTTCTATCACTTGCTGTCTTGCCAGCTTGATTGTATTCTTTTCCTGTTTCCAGACAAATCTTTTAAGTCCATGAAGGGACAAGTCCTAAGCAATTTGCCTCCCTTGCTCTGAAACCCCCTCCTAAATAACTGAAAGGTAGGGCTTGTCTTTTTAAGCACCAAGATAGATAATAAAGCTGGGGCAGTCCATCCTTATCCCACTTATCTCCTGGGCCCTGACACCTAAGTCCTTCCCATAGTTTATCTGTGCAGCCCTTTCCTTCCCTAAGAATCCATCTTCACACCTCCTGCCAGCTGCCTTGGTGCTTCCTCCAAGGGCCAGTAATGTCTTGCCTCACCTGAAGGCTTAAATCCTTATGCTGTGTTAGTTTAGTTGTCAGGACAAATTAAAATTTTCAGAGAACCTATTAGAGAATGGCCGTTTATAAGCACGCAGAGACCATATGCCTGTTTCCTGGTATTTGTGCTTTCAAGGATGATCAGGCTCAGACTGGGTCCTGCCACCCAAGAATGGGCCCACAAGTGATTGTGGGAGTGCAGAAGGAACCTCTTTCACTACGTAGGCACACCATTTTCTTTTAAAACCCAAAATAGATGGTTTCTTAACTACCTAAAATTTTAAGACTTAAGTTTTGCTTGTGGCTGTCAAACCACTTGGAGCTGCAAAGGTCTGAGTGCTAAATACCGGCTACTCTGCAGAACCTCTTCTGGGCAGAAGATGCTCACCTTGGCAGGAAAGGGTGGAGGGTTTTGTCTTGTAACCTGGCCTGTGGAGTTTCCTTACCCGAAGAAAGTAATACCCAAAGAGCAAGAAACCTTAGAACAAGACCTGCCTGATCCTGCCATCCTTTTTCTTTTTTTGGTACTGAGGATTGAACCCAGGGGTATTTTACCACTGAGCTACATCCCAGCCTTTTTTATTTTGAGACGCGGTCTTGGTAACTTGGGATCCTCCTGTCTCACCTTCCAAAGTTGTGCTGCTGCATCCAGCCTGGTCATTCCCAGTGAGTGGGAGCAAGAGGTGAATTTCAACCTTGGTCTCCTCTTTTGTGTTTCACAGGCATGTGCACATTCATGCATGCCCAGCAAAGGACTTTCTGCCTTGATAGTCCCTTTGGGTGAAGACTCTGGCACATGCACTTCAAATGTCAGATTAAGGAAGTGCCCTTCCCTTTTCCCTGAGCCTTCTCTGAACCATCAAACACCCTTACTTTCCATTTCCTCAGAAATTTTAACACAAGTATTGTTTTATCAGAGACTGAACCTAAGGGGGCTAAACCACTGAGCCACATCCCCAACCCCTATGTTTTATTCTGAGACAGGGTCTCACTAAGTTGCTTAGAGCCTCACTAAGTTACTGAGGCTGGCTTTGAAGTTGTGATCCTCCTGCCTCAGTCTCCTGAGCCCCTGGGATCACAGGCATGAGCCACCATGCCCAGCTTAACACCGGTTTAAAGAAAAAAATTTAAATTTCTTTCCTTTGGGCATCTTCAAGGGCTGAGATGACGGGAATGACACCCATCATGAGTTAGGGGTGTAGGACCTGAAATAGTGAGAAGTTCCCATGGCATCTGTTTGCAGCCCTCCTCTTAATCTTTGCTCAGTTTAGTTTTCCTTGGAGCCTTAAGTTCCCTTTGTTTTTCAGTACCAGGGACTGAACCCAGGGGCATTCTACCACTGTCATTGAGCTACAGTCCCAGCCCTTTTCTGAGGCTGATCCTCCTGCCTCAGCTTCCTGGGCTGCTGGGATTACAGGTGTGCCATTGTGACCAGCCTTACATTTCCTTTTAACATCACCATTCGTTTCCTTTCCTTCTGGATTGCCTTCCTGCAATCAGCTCCTCCTCAACACCTGAACTGCTCATCTTATGACAGTTTCCTGCAGCTCACCCTGCAGATTGTCCTGGACAGGACAAGGTTCACAGGGCTGGCTGCCAGTTAGTGCTCCATAGCCAAGGAGCCTGCTCCTTGCGTCTGGGAGGGCTTCACCTTTCTTTTATCAAACAGCACCCTTGGAGAATCTGATGACAGCTGTGGACACTTTCCCCAGAGGCACATGCAGTTGTGGAAGGTTCTCACACCCATCAGGTAGTCGCTGGGCTCACAGGGCAGGCAAAGCACAGTTCCTCTAGAGCTGACCCAGAGGGCTGAGAGAAAAGCCAGTGTGAGTGCAGCCATCCAGCCTGGGAATGGCTGGGAGCTGGGTAGTTCCTTGCTTCCCTGCCAGGCTGCAGGCGGGGAGCTCCTCTGTTCCTGACAAGTGTGTGGGCCCACTCTGAGCCACCAGTTCTATTCCTGCCACAGTGTGGGAACATGCTGTTCAGGGCTGTGCTTTGTGAAACAGACTGGCTTCAGCAAAGCCAAGTGAGTCCAGGGCCCCAGCGTTCTTGAAGAGGTCCATGTGGCCCCAGCACAGCTGAGGCTCTTCTCCCAAGTGGCCTCACTTAAGTTCTGTCGCTGGGGCAGAGCAGCAGGGAGCAGTACTGCTGCACTAGCTTTATTCCCTGGAATAAGTCACTTGGAAACTTCAGGCCTTGGCTCTGCTTTGCAGAATGAGCTTTGGGTGCCCAAAACTTTGCTTGCTGGTGGGATGGATTCCCCTCCCCGCCCAGGACCTGCTCTTGATATCCTGAGAAGGCCTGGCAGTGGAACAGACTGAATTGGGGGCCCTCTGAATTAACACCAACTTCAAGCTTAGAAGGGAGGATGAAGGCTGCTGCAGTCCCCCACCCCGACCCCAACAGGTGCCAAGAGGGAGACAGTCCCCTGTTCAGCCTGTCCAGCCCCAGCTGACTCTATATGTGTATTTCCTGCTTCTGTTTCATTCTGGCCCCTCTTCTGGTCAACTGAATCCACATAAGCATATCACCTGGCTTATTTCTAAACACCCGCTTCAGTGCCACCCGCTGGAGGAGGAATCTGCGTAAAATCCACTTTTCCTTTCCCCATCTTTTGCCTGATCCATGCAGCCCTAATCCAGGCAGCGACCCTGGCCTGCGCTTCCAGTGCCAGTGACATTAGTAATCCCGCAAAGCCCGGCCACAGAACGGCTTCAGGACGCCGGAGAGCGGGTACCCTGGGAAACCGCGGGCAGCAGCCTGATGCGCCCCTGTCTAGCCGGCCGCAGAGGGGGTTTGAGGGTAGCAATCCTGCCGGACCCCTCGTGCCAGCTCCGTGCCAAGCGGCCCGCCCAAGGCCACCGAAAGCGGGTGTCCAGAGCCCTCCCTGCGGCCCGGAAAACGGGCCTCGCGGCCTTGCCGTGGCGCGGGGGTGAACCGCGTGCTGCTGCCATCTTCCTCCGCCGGCCGCGTGGGCGTAGGGGCGGCCCCTGGCGGCGGGAAAAGTCCGCGGCCCGAGGGGGCGCGGGAACCAACCCCAGGGTCCCTGGCCTGCCTCTGGGGTCGCCCCAGCGAGGTCTCTAAGGCTACAGGGCCCACACTGCGCCGGCCGCCGCGACCCGCATCCACGAGGCCCAGCGGGAAAACAGGCAGTGAAAGGGTCAGGCAAGCTCGAAGGGGCTGTGCCGGGAACGTCGGATCCTGAGACCACAGCCTGAACTTGTCCACGAAGGTGAGGCGCGGAGCGGAACCTCGGGCTCCTGTCCCCGCCTCCGTCCTTGCCCCACGCGCGGCCGCCCGGGACTGGCGCCGTCGAGAGCGGGATCGGGCGGCCCGTCCCTGGAGGCGGGCGAATCCGAAGGTCTGTGCGGGGCCGGGAGCGCGGGGTCGAAGCGGGGAACAGACAAAGGCGGGGGACCGCGACTCAGAGAAGACAAAGCGTAGAGGGGGGTCGGCGGCGGCGCCCGGGCCCCGGAGGCGTCTCCGGGCGCTGCCGAGCCAATGGGCGGGCGCGGGGCGGGGGCCGGCGGGGGCGGTGCCGCGATAAGGCGGCGGCGACGGCCGCTCGGGGACCACTGGCAGCGGCGGCAGCTCGCGCCCGCGCCTTCCTCCCACCCCAGGCGGCCCCCGGAGACCGACCCCCGCCCCGCGGCCCAGGCCCGGGCCGGGTGAGACGCGCGGGCGGCCGGAGGGAGGGGCCCGCGTCCGGGCGCCGAGGTAGGGGGCGAGGGCGGCCACCCGCGGGGTCCGGCGCCCGGCGGCTCTGCGCGCAGCTCTGGCCCTCGGCGGCGGGGCTCGCGGGAGTCGGGGGGTCTGGAGTCCAGTGCCGCGGGTCGGCAGGCGCAGGAGCCGAGGGAGCGGCGGCGCGGGGCGGGGCGGGGCGGGGCGGGGCGGGGCGGGCGGCGGGCCCGAGCGCTGTCCAGGGGCTGGGCACCTAGGCCCGGCGCCAGGTGGCGAGCGGCGCGAGTCAGGCGCGGGCGGCGGGTTCTTGCCTGCCGCCCTCCTCTGGTCTCTCCTCGCCCCAGGAGGGGTCCCAGCCCGCCGGGCGCACGCGGCGGCTGCGCGGAAGCCCTTGTGCCCGCCGCTCCCCTCTAACTTTGTTGTTTTCCCACACAGGATTCCACTCAGGGACCCCTGCCCTTTGGGTAGCAGCGTGGGGGGCGGGCAGGCAAAGGGGTGGGTGAGGGGCGGAAGTGGCTAAACAGAGAGCAACAGGAAATGACTTAGGGAAAGTCCCAACCACAGCCCCCGGCCCCCTGCCTGTAAACACCCCCACCCTGCAGTCCGGGGAAGGCTGTGGGGCCCCATCCGCTGACTTCCCCTTGCAGAACCCAGCGGGTGCCGCGTCTCCGCCCGGACTTCCATCACCTCCACGAGCCATGTTCCAGGCTGCAGGAGCCGCCCAGGCCACCCCCTCTCATGTAGGTGACAAGCCGGGTGGGAGGGATGAGGGGAGAGGAGCTGTGTGCGCCTGGCATCCTTTGCCCCTCTTGAGTGCCTCTAGGATCTGGGCCGGGCCGCCCCGGAACCTGCACTGTCTCTCTCTCAGGAAGCCAAAAGCAGCAGTGGCAGCAGCTCTGTGCAGCGCTCCAAGGTAGGGCCCTGGGGGGAGCTGGGGAGGGCAGAGGAATGGGTGGGTGCTGGCCAGGCGCCTGGCTGATGCCTCCCGCTACAGTCCTTCAGCCTGCGGGCCCAGGTGAAGGAGACTTGCGCCGCCTGCCAGAAGACTGTGTACCCCATGGAGCGACTGGTGGCAGACAAGCTCATTTTCCACAACTCTTGCTTCTGCTGCAAGCACTGCCACACCAAGCTCAGGTGCGGCCCTGCCCTGCCTGCCCTTGCCCGCCCTTGCTCTGCCTCCTGCCCTGACCTGGCCTGACTCTGTTGCTCTGCTTCCGCAGCCTGGGCAGCTATGCAGCGCTGCATGGTGAGTTTTACTGCAAACCCCACTTTCAGCAGCTGTTCAAGAGCAAAGGCAACTATGATGAGGGATTTGGTCGCAAGCAGCACAAGGAGCTCTGGGCCCACAAGGAGGTGGACCCTGGCACCAAGACCGCCTGAGGTCCCTCAGACCGTCCATTCTGTCCGCATTGGGGCAGGAACTGGGTGGTGGGAACAAGGTTGATCTGGGCTTTTGGGTAGGGGTGAAGGGTGGGAAGAGGGGAGGCTCCCTCAGGCAGGTCCCAGGAGCAGGGCTCTGCCTCAGGATTCCTTCATTTTTCAGTGGCTGGGGGATTGGGAACCAGGATTGGGGTTTGCTCACCACCCTGCTTCCTGTTTCTATCTGCCCACCCAACCTTACCACATGGCTCCCTGGAAGGCCCCCAAGCCCGCCCAGCTTCGCTACCTAGGTGCCTTTTCTCCAGCAAGGAGTCAGCATGCCCCCTCAGGGTCCCAAGCTCCCTCACTGCCACCTGGGCCGTGTGTGGCCCCCATGTTTCCCCATCTACCTCTGCCCTTAGCCTAGTCCTGAGCCACAGACTGGGAGGAAGGAGAGTTGAGTGTCACCTGCTGGACCTCAAGGATGCCACAATGGCCCGCTGGGGAGGGAATGGGGAAGTGGAAGGCAAGGCAGGGCCCACTGCCTTGGCGCTGGGACCCCCTTGCACCATGAAGCTAAAGTCCCTGCCTGGCTGAGTGCTTCAGAGACCTGCGGGAGCCAGCAGCAGCCTTGTTCCCTCCTCTCCCTAGTTTCTGCCTTCTGACTGTGTGATAAGCCTGTTTTAAACATGTTTGAACAGATCCTGACTCATAATGTTATGTGGCCTGTTGGGGGCTTTGTGGCACAAAGGATGCACATTCGCCACAGGGAGGGGAAGATGAGCCCAGAGCACATCTGGCCTTGATGGAGCAGCAGCAGTGAGTTGCCAAGGAAATACTAGCTGCCTGAGAAAAGGCGTGCTGCTCCTCTGCCTGGCCAGGGTGCTGTGCGGCCAGACCCAGTGTGGTCTGTAACTGAAATCCCACTCTCCTCTCAGCTTTGGGTTGGCGGACACTGCAAGCCCACTGACTCATATCCACACCCATCCTGAAGAGAGCCAGAAGCATTGTTGGCACCTGGGTGCCTTGCTACATTTGAGGGCCTGGCACAAGGCAGAACCCCCTTTCACTGGCTGGTTTCAGCTCTTCAGCTCCCAACTCCTATTCCTTTGACCTGGGAAGCTGCAAGGAATTGTGGAACCCAAATGTTTCTGAAGGTTTCAGTGACTCCTTTGTTCCTCATTTTTGTGCACTTTAACGCCCTTATTGCTGTCCTTTGTGGAGCAGGGCAACCACAACTATCACCCTTGCCAGGTCATCCAAGGAGTTGAGAGCCTGGGCACACTAAGGGATGACAGTTTACAGCAGATAAACAAGAAAGTCTTGGAAGGCTGGGGAACACCTCCCCCAGCCACCCCCACCCAGTGGATGTCTGGGTTGTCCTGCCCAAACCCAGCTGTCCTGATTTCCCTAAACTGCCTGTGGTATGTATAGATGAGCTCATGGAGCAAGAGAACAGTCCTCCTCAGGATCTGCTGCCACCACCCCATACAACGCACCACATTCCTTGGTGACTAACAGGGTAGGAAATGGCCCCAAGTTCTGGTAGCACGTGAGCCACTGTGCCATGTTGATGTAGGTATTGTTCCTTGAGGAATCAGAGCTAATCCTTAATAAGCAGATGGCACCCAAGGCCTGGGTCCTGGGAGCAGGAGAGTTGCTCAGAGACTCACTCAGGGAAAGCCCAACTTCCTGTCCTAGAGGCCTCTGATAGGGACAAGGATGGTCTCTTTCTGCTGAGTTAGGCAACAGTAGCAGCTGAGCTAGGGGGGAGATGCTAGAAAAGTGGCTTCTGACCAGGATGGGGCCAAGGGGAGCCTCTAGGCCAGGAAGATCCTACTAGATGTCATGAAGGTCTCAGGAACAAGCCACTGGTGATACTCAGTTTACAAGGCCAACAGTGGGGGATGGAGTAGTGGCTCAGCAGTTGGAGCACTTGCCAGGCATGCACAAGGCAAAGAGGTTCAAGACCCCAGCACCATGTACACGAGTGTTGGAGCAATGAAGACCAGATGGAAAACTAAGGTTGATTTTGTCTTAAAGAAAAGAAAGGCAGGCCAACAGTGCCTCCTCAGTAAATTGGACCTAATTTACCACTTTCCATGAAACTCCTAGAGAGGGAAGAGAGGAAAGGGCCACCTCTGAGCTAACAGTGGTACCTGACCAAGTTGAAATCATATCAAGTTTTCTTCTACTTGAGGCACCCAACTTTGTTACTAGGTGCCATGCCTGGCCCCTTCCCAGGCAAATACCTACTTCCTCTACCACCCCAACCAAAAGCACTGCACAGGAGCCCTCTGGTATAAATGATCCCTTTTATTGTAAGTAATGTGTGACACTGGCCTGGCTTTGCACTGCAAGCCCTCGGTCAAGATACAGTCAATAACTATGGCTGCAGGTTCTTCTGCACGATCCACAATTCAGACACAGACACAGAGCTGGAGGGGTAAGTGGGGCAGGAGGGTGGCAGCATGCACACTGACCCAGCCCTGGCCCTTGGGTGGGTGGGTGGGGGGCTGGCCAAGGCAGACATACCCCATGGAATGGTGAGAAAATGGTAGCATGGCCCCTTCCCATAGAAAACCTGGGGCTGCCAGGAAACTGCCCTTCAGAACCTTTGGGCCCAGGCTATCCTAGAGTCCCACAACTTTTAATCTGGATTAGTTAATAATAATAAAAAACAATAAATTAAAATTAAGCAACAGCTTGGTCCTGAGGATGCTGAGCCAGCATGTCCACAGTTTTTGGCACAAAAGTCGGTTTTTTGGTTTTTTGGAGTGCAGGGTTTGTTGGCTTATTTTTAAAATTTTAAAACAGTCCCTGTGAGGTAAGACCCTGGGGGTGGGGTTCTGTGAGAGCCTGAACCTGGGACACGCAGAGTCGTCTCAGTCTCATCTTGTCAGTGGCACTATGCTCTGTGTCCTCTTGGGGAGTGGGGACTGGGGCAGGGTGTGGGCCACAGAGTGCTACAGCCAGCAGGATGGGGTCCTGGAGAGGCTGAGCTGCCATTTGGCAGCTTTGGTCAAGATGAGGGGCCAGTTCCCACCCTGGACAAGGGCAGAGGTAGAGGCAGGAGCATGTGCTCACTGGCCTCAGAGGACAGTGGTGGGTGGCAGGTGGCCTGATAGAGGCCCCTGGGGGAAAGGAATGGAAGAAGGGCCCAGGCCCAGTTGGCACCATGCAACACACATTTCTGCAAAACCAGCTGCTTTGATTTTCTCTTCTCTCTTGAGGCGTCCATCACCTGTAACAGTCTAGAATTGATATATAAAAACCATCAAATATGATCTGAGATATAAATTAACAAGTACAAGGCCTCACATTACATGATGTGAAAAGGCTAAAAACAGCGATAGAAACTACATTCATAAAAGTGCATCGTCAACATACAACGAAGGCTTTGGCTTGTTCTGTGCCCGTGGGGTAGTGGGCATAGCTGGCAGTGAGCTGCCTGGCACTAATCTCCAGCTCCCTGGAGATGCCCATCCATGGGCACTGGCTTTTTTTTTTTTTCTTTCATTCTTATATGACAACTCCCAAGGACTGGGCAATGGGAGGGAGGAGCTCTAGCAATAGGCACATTTTGGAGGGGGGGGGTGGGCCGGAAGAAAGGACCAGCGCCCAGGCTGAGGTAAATATGGCCAACTCTAAGCTGCTTGGAGAAACTGTTTCCCTGCTGCCTTCCTCCCCAAGAGGAGGAACAAGAAGGGAAAGAGGCTGAGACCTCATGGGGATAGGCAAGGCTGAGGAAGAACAGAGCTGGTGGTTTTGGACACTGCTGGTGGCAGTGCATGGGCTTTCTCTTCTACCAGATGGAGTGGGCTTGGCCTGGCAGCATGATGACCCAGACAGCCTGAGACAAGCCCCAGGCTCTCCTGAAGACCCTGTTGGGCCCAGACTACCCTCATCTTCCTCTCTGCTCCAGTGGGGGAAACATGCCAGGCCAGAAGCACAGAGGCCATCCCATCAGCTCGTTAGAATTCAGCCCAAAGCTCACAAAGGGGTGCTCAGAACCCAGAGGGCACAAAGTCTCCAGTTCAGAAACTGGGTACAGCATAAGAGTGACTCCAACTTGTAAAACAGAAACAATTGCATTGACAAAACTGGGTCTCCCCACTCAGTGGGGGCAGTTCCATATCTCAGGTCCCTGCTTGGGGGTGCAAGGTCTTGGGGGCAGGCAGGACAGGCTCCTCCTTCCCTGAATAAGGCAGCATAACATTTGCTTCATTTATCTTTGGTAAAGGACAAGGACTGGCAACGCTGACCTGGGTGTTCTAATGGACAGGGCAAGCCGGGCCTCTGCCTTCCCTTGGTTGCGGGATGCTGGGCTTTACCTCAGGCTTGAGTGGGCTCATATAACCCAGAGACATCCTGGTGGTCTTCAGACATTGGGAAGAGAAACAAAATAACACTCTGAATGAAAATAACACTATTCATACCCTTGTGTCAGTCCTGTGCCCCCAGGCCCCCTGGGCCTCCCCATCAACCGCAGTGTCAGGACACACTCCAAGGGTAGGGCGGGCAGCTGCCTCATACACTTTCCCAGCCCCTTCCCTCCACACTGAGCTTGTTAGGGCACTGGAGCTCTTGGGTCTGACAGGCTGGGTGCTCCCAGTCCTTGAGGCTACAGCCATCCCATCCTGGCTGAGCCCCACTGGCAGAAGGGGCACAGACAAACGCTGGCTGGATTGCAGCTCCAAGGTCCCCAGCCTTGTCTGGGAGAAGCAGCAACTTCACTGAGCCCCACAGCAGCCCCTTGCCTGTGCAGCGGGGGCCAGCTGGCAGCAGCGTGGCCTTACGAGCTCAGTATACGAGCTGTGCAAAGTGGTGTGTGAGCAGCTCCTCAGCTGAAGGTCTCTGATGAGCCTCCACAAAAATGCGCCTCAGGAAGTCCCGGCCATGTTCAGAGATGTGGGAGGGCAGCTGAGGGTTGGTGGGCTGGGTGGCAATCTTGAAAATGGCAGCCATAGCTTCATATTCTGCCCAAGGTGGTTTCTCTGTGAGCATCTCCACCACAGTGCAGCCCAGGCTCCTGGAGAAAGAACCCCAGGTCACCTCTCAGCCAGCTCTGTGCTCCCAGCTGCCTCACCCACCTTTGTGAAAGGATGTGCCTTCCTCAGATCACAACTGGTGTGTAGGATGATATTCCTCAAATCCGCAAGACCAGAAGAGGCTTCAAAGTACTCACAATCCTTGTCCACATAGGCCTCATCAACCTGCACAAACCACTCACCTGCATGCTTCTTCCAAGTGGGGAAAAAAGAACCACTGGGCACTGACAGTGTTCCACGAGGACTAGGGGTGTAGTTCAGTGCTAGAATGCTTGCCTCGCATGCAAGAAACCCTGTGTTCCATCCCCAGCAATGGACTCACACACAAACTCCAAGATAACTATTGATTTCCTGTTGCTGCTGTAACAGGTTACTACAAACTTAGTGGCATAACTACAACGCCAATTTGTTATCATTCAGTTCTAGAGGTCAGCAGTCTAAAATTAGTCTCCCCAGACTAAAGTTAAGGCATTAGCAGGGATCATTCCTTCTGGCACCTCCTGAGAGGAGAACACATTTCCTCCTGTTTCTAGCTTTTAAAGGCTGCCCACACCTCTTTTTCTCTTTTCTTTTTTTTTTGTGTGTGTATGTGCACATGCATGCATGCTGGCAATCAAACCCAGAGCCTTCTGAGTACTAAGAATGTACTGTCCAGTGAGCCCCATGACCAGCCCCACCTGTGTTAACTGGCTCATGGTTCACCCTCCACGCCTTACTTCAACCTCGCTTTCTACTCCCCACTCTGACCTCCTGCCTCCCAGTGCTGGGATTGAAGCTAGGGTCTTGCACATGGTAGGCAAGTGCTCTACTGCTAAGCTACATTCCCCAACTCTTTATGCTTTGAGACAAGAGTTTTGCTAAGTTATTCAGGCTTCCCCAGCATTTTTCTTTTCTTTTCCCCCCTCCCCCTAAAGATAGGGAGTGAAAGAGAGGGAGGAAAGAATCAACTTTATTTTTTCATTGCTTCTCCAACACTTACTTGTGTATGTGGTTCTGGGGTTTAAACTCAGGTCCTTGCACATTCCAGGCAAGTGCTCCAGCCCCCTTCCCCAGCCCTTTTTAAAATTTTTTTAAAATTTAAGACAGAATGGTGCCAGGCGTGGTGGCACACGCCTGTAATCCCAGCAGCTGTGGAGATTGAGGCAGAAGGATCACAAGTTCAAAGCCAGCCTCAGAAACTTAGTGAAGCCCTCAGCAACTTAGCAGAAGCCTAACTCAAAATAAAAAATAAAAAGGGCTGGGGATGTGGCTCATTGATAAAGGACCCCCGGGTTCAATCCCAGGTGGCAAAAAACCGAAACAAAAAAACTAAGACCTTGCTAAATTGTCCAGGCTGGCCTCAAATTTTTGATCCTCCCAAGTAGCTGGGGTTACAGGAGTGTGCCACAGCACCCAGCTGCCTCCTTTTTAGTTGCATATGTGGTGCTGGGGTTCAAACCTAGGTCCTCTCACATGCCAGGCAAGTGCTTTAACCACTTAGCCATAGCTCCAGCCCCACAATAACTTTTCAAGGAGAGAAGTTCTCATGATTTCTGGGTCCTTTCTAAGGATGGGACATAAAGTCAGGCACAGCAAATGCAAGTCATCTGAGCACCAGGAAAAGGGACAGAAGTCTGCTCTTGTGTAGAGACAGACTCAGGCCTTCGAAGGGGACCCTGCTTCTGAAAGGGGTTAGGCAAACAAAAGAGCATTTCTTCCATGCCTAAATTCCTACCACTAACAAGGTCTGCTATTTGGGGTTAAAATATACCCCAATATACCCCTTCTGCGGAATGTGCCACTGCCAGCACCACTCCTACTGTACACATGGACCCTGACCTCTGGGTGTACCAGTCAGCAAAAGGCAGGAAAGTCCCCAAGATCATTTCCAACTTAGAGCCAGTACAGCCAAGCCAGGGAACTGGGGTCCTGGCACGTCCCAGCACTCACCACACATCTGCTTTCCTTCCATAGCCCTCGCCGCTGATGACCTCAGGGCTCATCCAGTAGGGAGTGCCAGTAACTGAACGCATGCCTGTCCCTGACATGCAGATGGTCTGCAGGCGTTTGCTGGCCCCAAAGTCCCCCAGCTTCACATTCCCAGCAGAGTCTCGGAGGATGTTGGCTCCTAAAACACGGAAGGGCAGAGGCTACCACCTTGAACACTCTTGTATCTTTTCCTATCCTCTCTCCCAGGTCAGAGAAAGCTACTGAGAGGGTGGGGAACTACCACTGAATTAGAATGAGCTGTACACAGCATGCTGTGATAGGAAGGGAAGCCCCAGACCTACCGCGTGAAGTCACAGGTCTTCACATTATTCACCTGGGACTACTGTTGTTTTCCCAAATTGTTCAACCCATTTTCACACCAATCCCCAGCTGGGGAAGCAACTAGGGATCCCACTTTTAAAAAGTTTGAAATGGTTCACTGATTGGCCCACCCAACCACTAAATGGTAGACTTGAGCCCAGGTCTTGAGGACTCCACACAGCCTGAGCCCTGCTCACCCTTGATGTCCCGATGAACAATCATGTTGCTGTGCAGGTAGGACATGCCCTCCAGGATCTGCCGGGTGTACTTGCGGGTCACACTCTCTGTCAGAGCGCCATAGGCCTTCAACTGGTCTTTCACCGAGCCCTACCAATCACAAGGAGTCAGAGGGCGTACCCTCAGGGGATGGCTGTGGAGGGGGCAATGCTATTTCCAGGCCCCTAGCACTGTAGCAAAGCAGTAATTTATCCAAGTCCCACCGGTGATGTACTGAGCACTTTGCCAGGAGCTGCTAAGCAGCTTGGAGAAACACAAGAGGAACAGCTCTTCCTTCAAGCAACAGATGACCTACATCCAGCAGAAGGGGCCTCTACTGCAGGTGAAGGCTATACTTGCTGAACAGAACTGGTCAGAGACCAAACCTCAGGTTAAGCTGGGCTAGGATGTTTCTTACCTCAGACCCTCACTGCGGCCACAGGTAGAGCCCTCCTGACTCCAGGTCCTGCTATAACCTCACCTGGCTGCCCCCAAACCTCTGGAGCCTCAGGAAATCAGACCCAGGTCAAGGGTGATCTCCTCATGCCCCACCCCAGATCAGGGCCCTTTTGGTGTGAGTCTCGTATATCCAAGGGGCACATACCCCAGGCATGTACTCCATGAAGATGGTCAGAGTCTTCTCGGCGCGGTCCCTTAGGCAGCCATAGTACTGCACAATGCGCTCATGCTGCAAGTTCTTCAGCAACTGGATCTCACACTCCAGAGCACTCACCTCCTAGAGAGGGGCCAGTGGTCACTTGGGCACTCAGGGCCCTGGGTCTGCCTGCCTGGACCCAGCATAGCTTGCCCTAGACTGCACTTTACAGGGGTCTGGTCTACCTTGGGAATTTCATTTGAAGAAAAATGGGCCTCTTAGCTGTCTGGCACTTGGCTACAATGCTAGGCAGTCCTTGGGATATGGCACTCCCAGGCCTAGAGGAAGGCAGAAGGGAGGAGGAAGGAGGGGTGTGGGGGTTTAGTTAAGGTAACTACTATATTTGCCTATTCAAATTGAGGTGTCACATGATTCCTCCTTTAGAGCTTGCCTAAGTGAGAGGGAAGAGGTGCCTGGGAAAGGGGGGCAGAGTATACTCTTTGGCAATGATCATCACCCCTCAGTTTGGGTTGCCTGGGACTGTGTGTTATGGTCTCAGACTCTCCCTGAGGTGCTTGGTACTCCTCTGACCATCAACCATAGACAAGGCCAGGGTAGATAGTAAGGGAGCTTGGGAGGAAGAGGCGGGGGGTAGAAGCCTGTAGCACCTGGAACAATTAATCTGTGTGATATAAGATAGGCACTGTTGTTGGAAAGAGAGAACTGGAGATCAGAGAATGGGGAAGGCAGTACCTTGCTTGTCTCAGGACTGTCCGGGTCAAACTGGACCTGCTTAGAAGCAAGTTCACGTCCTGTGTCCACATCATAGCACAAATAGACCCTGCCAAAGGCACCTTGGCCCAGGAGCTTCCCCCGGCGCCAATTGATGGGGGCACTAGGAGCTATAGGAGAACAATAGGAAAGAGTTAAATTGTGCACAGTCTTTATGGAGAACCTTATTCTCCAGAACTCATCACGAGACCTCTAGCTCAGGCTCCCCCATACGCAGGACCATCACCTCTCTCAGTACAGTATGTCTACCCCATCTAGAGCAGACCCAGGCCCTGGTCAATGGGACCTGAAGGTCACAGTCCTAGGAAGCAGAGGATTTGCTAAAGTCATGGTGAAATGCTCTTCCTTCCACACTGATCAAACAAAGGTCTTTACTTCCAAAGTTCCCAAATATCTTAATATGGCAAGGAATAGGGGTGTGCCTTTCAGTTTAAACATGGAAAAACTAAAGACGAGAGAGAAATGGTTTTTCACACGGAAGTGGAATCAGGCCTAAGATCCAAGGATCTCCCGGTGTGGGGAGAATGGACCAGAGCAGCAGAATGCTGAGCCTAACACCCTAGTGGCCCGCTGTCCTCCCGCCCCTGCAGCTTGTCTGAGCACCCTCAGCAATCTTCTCCTACAAGGACCACTCCTCACACTTAGTAGGCACATTCCTCTCCTGAACAGAGAGGGCATTCTCGCTATCTGCACTCCGCAGGCGTCCACGAGGGTCCAAGTATTGCACGGCCAGACCCATGTTCTCGCCATTTGTGCTCAGGGAGCGACTGGAGGGCACCAGGGTGAACAGGTTGCCTTGATGACGCCGTATTCGGGGAAATGTTCTTCTGCCTAAAAAGGTAAGGTGCCAGAGTAGAGCAAGTCAGACCCCTGGCCACAAGACTGAATGTACAAACCAGCTAGAAGTAACAGACACCACCAGCTTGGATCCATCCTGTTGCCCTTCCACTTGATTTGTGCCAGAATGGCTGCTGTCCTAAGCATCTCAAGATTCAAGACAAAAGCAGAAGTTAAGAAATAGCTAGGCCCAGGGAGCCCCAGCCACAGGCTCAGGCTTCCCATAAGGTCAGTTCCCAGCACAAGTCTCTGTTCTCCTCGGCATCCTACTCCAACACGCTCTGCCACAGCTCTGGCCCCTCTGCTGCTGCTGTAGAAGAGCGTGTTGGGAGAGATGGCACCCTAGAGCACATCATGGACACAGACAAATGACACAGTTCCCAGCAGCAGCAACTTAATCTATAAATACTATTCTATCTGGTTAGTTTTTTGTCTCTCTTGACTCAAAATTGAGGCACAATTTCCCAGGAAAAAGAAAAATATAGATCCTGGAGTACCAGGGTGCCACTCTTCAGCAGTGGCTCCTCTGAGGCACAGCATTACACATGGTCTGTCAGGAGGCAGCCAGAAGAGGGCAGCATGGAGGCACTCACCATCACTGTAGTCCTTGTGGTGCACAGACACGTGGTAGCGCCGGGGGTAGGTTCCACCTTTGACCCCTTTGTCATAGAGCTGGGTTTCCCGATCTACGTGTAACACAGGAGTGTCACTGGCTTTTGATAGGTCTATGTGAGTGAGCCACTTAAGCTCCCAGGTCACTTGAGACCCTAGAGCAGTAAACGCAGGAGAATTTCTACACAGTTCTGGCTTCCCAACTGAGAACTCTCCGGCCCCAACCAGGCTCTGTGGAACTTACCTGAGTACTCCTGTCTGTTGTCTGGGAAGCTCTGGGCTCGGGACATTCGTGATTTCCGGAAGGATGGGCTAAAGAGAACAAAAAGGAATCTCAAAATAGAACTCAGTGCACTTCCAGTGCAGCCCAGAAGGCAGAAGAGAGGCAAGTGCATCCAAGTTGCCTTGTCTTCGAGTTGCCTCCCATATGCCTACGTGGAAAGGAAGCTGGAGGGAAGCAGCCTTTCCTGAGTCTCCTCTCCTGCTTTCTCCACCTGCCCTTCACTGGTCAGAGGCCCAAATCTCAGGACCCTGAGTGATAAATGGCAATATTGCTGAACCCTACCTTGGTGTCTACCCCTTTAGGTCCCCTTCCTGGCCTTTCTTCCCACCTTTGTAACAGGTGAAAAGCTTCAAGAGAACCCTGGCCAAGGTGGTAACAAAGATAACAACAGCATAGTTTGCAGAAAGTGAGCTTTTTCTTCTTTAATTCTCACAACTCTGCAAGGTAGGAAATATAATAAAAATAATATAATAGCAGGCACTGATTATTGAACAGCTGCTGTGCTTTTACTGGTCTTTGCCAGACACTCTACTGGTTTAGGTACGAACATCCAAATTTACTTGCTCACGGGTAAAAGCTAGGAAGCAACAGAGCTAGACTTCAAATCCAGGTCTGTGACTCCAAAGTCTGTTCCTGCTGTTATTCCAGGCAACCTCCTTTCAATTGGTCACTACCATCCTTTTTTATAGATAAGGAAACTGAGTAGCTAAGAGGTTAAGGGACTTGTTTGAAGCTACTGAATTATTTGCTGGAGCTGGGATACAGGTCTATCTATATCTTCCCTTTCCCAAATCCCAGGAAGGGAAGACGAGAGCCCTGAACTCAGGTCAGGCAGGCCTCAAAGAAACCAGTCCAGATCACTGGGTTTCACACCCCAGAAGAAAACAAAGCACCGTAGGGATGGAGGCAACACCCAGGACCAGGAAAGTGGGGGAATTTAGCTATCATTCCCAGCGTCCACCTGAATGGCCCTTTCCCTGATACACAAGTACCTTTTGGCAGGGCCATACATCAGAACTTTCAAGGCAGTAACTTAGAGGGCTGTCCTCTTCTTCCCAAGACCTTCTCTAGACCGTCTGTCCTCCCTTCCCAACTCCCAGTCAGTCCCAGTGCCAGTGGCAACAACTCCTGGCACTTTTTTTTTTAAGAGAGAGAGAGAGAGAGAGAGAGAGAGAAAGAGAAAGAGATGAGGAAATCAACTTTATTTAGTTTTTCATCTGTTTTTTGTTGCTCCGACACTCAGTTGTGTATGTGGTGCTGGAGTTTGAACCCAGTTCCTCGCGCATGCCAGGCAAGGATTGTAACCGCTGAGCCACTGCTCCAGCCCCCAACTCCTGGCACTTTTACCTGTGCCTTCTTGCTTCCCTGACTGGAAAGCAAGCCCAAAACAAGGCTAAATATCGGAACCAACAAGTAACTATGACTGTATTCTATGACATCTAAAGGAAGACCACACTTATCAGAGCTCAGGTCTGCTAGGAAAGACTCTGTACAAATTTGGCCACAGTCAAATGATCAGTATCCACATGAACAATTAATCAGTTACAAAAATTAAAAACAAAAACATCAAACCAGCTCCCTAGCTTCTGAGCATAACCCTAAGCCTGGCCAGAGGTAATCAAAACAAGGCTGGGGTAAACGAGCAGTGGAATCAATGCTGAGGCAGCTCCAAAGAGCCATGTGCAATACAAAGGACAGCGCGTTTCCTCCTAGAGTGTAAGAACAGAATTCCACATGCAGGAGGAGGACTGCATCTTGTTTTCTGATTTTCATTGCAGTTTCTCATTCCACCAGAAACTCTTAGAGAAAAAAAATTCAAGTACACCCATGGATGAGAATTTCATTTTCCCCCAATCTTCAACAGTCCATTGTTTGTCAATCTAGATCACAGTAATGAGGGCCCACACACACACCAGCAGCAAGTATTATGAGGAAAGTCAAAACATGTAAAGCACATAGAACAACACAGCAAGCACTCACTAAACGATCTGCTATTTTATAAGGAATAAGCTATCACTGTATGTTTTATTATACAAACAAAACATTCTCATGGTGTTTGGGAAACTGAAGAGAGGGTTTCCCCAGAAGCATGATGTTCTAACCCTGGGCCTGTGGACCTGTGGCTGGATCTGAGACACACAATAGTGAATGTTACACTTCCACAACCCATCAGTTAAAAAAAACAAAAAACAAAAAACCCTCAAACCACCCACAGCCCCATACCTGTCTGCCGACCTGTCCAGGGATTGGCAGCTTCCTGACAATGAATTTTCAGCACTGCTCAGGGGATCCAGCATCTATAAGGCAAATCATACAATAAAACCACAGTCCCAACCCTAATCCCAGCCAACCAGGTGACCCAGCCTTTATGACCCAGTTGAAGCCAGCACATGGTCTTTTTGGTCTAACTATAAATGTGCCCTTTGTTTCCCCATACAGTGGGAGGAATGGTTAGTAAGGTACCATTCCCCCCTGTAGTTGGAAAGGCAAGTTTCCAGGAGGGAGGAAAATGCTTGGCTGCCATCCTGAGGAGCTTTGCCAGGAGGGCCAAGCAGAGACGCAGCTTCTCCTGTTGGCATTTTCTTGGCTCATCAACACTGGTGCCTGGCGCTGGAGATGGTACTACCCTGCAGAGGCTTTCAGTGAGTTTGGGTGGGACCTTAATGCTTCTGTTTACACTCCATAATTCATGATGTACAAAGACAAGTATTGCCTCATTTCACAGATGAGCACTGCAGGCTGAGAAAGGTCAGGAGACTTCTCTAAAGTCATAAAAACTAATTAGTGCACAGCTGGTACCAGAACAGAATTTCCCAGTTCCTACTTCCAATGCAGAGGTAACAGATATCTATATAAATTAAAGTATTTCTCTGGCCCCTGGTAGAATGCAGGAACAAAACACCTTCAGAATAGTTCCCCCACCCCAACTGATTTCCTAAAGGTCCTCCCCTGAATTATCTATATACAGAGTGGGGATGGCTATGGGGTCTTCAATTTCAGAGTACAGTCATTCCTTGATGTTCATGTTCTCTTTTAAATGTATATGTGATGTGGCACAGTTTTAGCACATTATCCACACATAATCCTCTTATGCACTTTAATCATCTCTAGGTTATTATAATACCTAAAATAATGTAAATGCTATGTAAATGATTATTATGCTGTACTGTTTAGTGAATGACCAAAAAAAAAGATCCATGCTAGGTACAGAGGTGCATGCCTGTAACCCCAGCAACCTGGGAGGTTGAGGCAGGATTGCAATTTTGAGGCCAGCTTTAGCAACTTAGTGAGACCCTGTCTCACTATAAAAAAATAAGAAGAGGGGCTGGAGCTGAAGCTCAGAGGTTGTGGTGCTTGCCTGGTATGCGCTAGGACGCGGGTTCGAACCCCAACACCAGGCATATAAGAAAGTGTCAGAACAACGAAAGTCACAAGAAAAACTAAATAAATTGATTCTGTCTTTCTCTCTCTCACAGTCCCTCTCTCTTTGAAAAAAAATAAAAATAAAAAAATAAGAAGAGCTAGGGACATAGCTCATTGGCAAAGTGTTCCTGGGTTCAATCTACAGAACTAACAAAGAAAAAAAAAGTCCACACATGATCAGTACAGGCACAAACTTTTTTTCTGAATATTTTCATCCTGCACTTGGTTGAATGTCCAAACATGGAACCCACAGACACAGAGGACTGACTGACTGTATACATTATCTGACCTCCAAAGTTAAACATTACATAGAGAAGAAAAATATCAGAATTATGAAAATTCAGTAACATAAAATTCCACATAATTAATTTCCAACTCAAATCTCTTTTTACCATTCCATACTAGGATCAATCCATACCCATAATTTCAAATGTTTTAGGCCATATTATCATGTATGATTTTTTAAAAATCTGCCAATCAAGGTAAATTAATTGCAAAGTAAAATTATAAATCTTGCTAAGGATTCAAGATTTCCCAAAGTGCATAAAACCAACATGGGAAAGAAATGCCCCTAATCCATCAAGAGCATATTTGGCAAAGTTAGATCAGCTAACAGAAAAGAGAAAATGGATGAGTACAACAACATGGCAGGTGTGATGGAGAAAAAATACCAAAGGTTCAAGAGGCCTCAGAAAAACTGCTGAGTCCTGTGAATGCTTTTGCAACAATGACCTTCCTTATGATAGTGCTGCAGAAGTCAAAGGGGAAGTGGAGGAAGTTACATTGTGCTAGCTAATTTGTATCAGAAAAATTAAGCCAAAAATTTAACATGAATCATGCTTTGTTCATTCTAAAAATTAGCAAATAGATGCAACTATTACCTAAATCTGATTAAAGAAAAAACAAAATAAACTTATCTTAGTTTCACTTTTTAATAAAGGCCCAATGGAATATTCGTTCACTATATACTATGCTGTTTTGGTTCCTGTGAAGTGGATTTATCTTGAATGGTGTATTACTAGGAACAGTTTGCTTCAGCTAAAGGCGCAGGAACTGGGGGGAGGACCTTGGCAGTCTCCCGCTGCCACCTTTCTTGGTCTCTTATTTTATTTTTTTAAGAAAGAGGGACAGTGAGAAAGAGAGAGAATCAATTTTCTTTAGTTTTTTATGTGACTTTTGTTGTTCTGACACTTAGCCAGTCAAGCGCCACAACCACTCAGCCGTCGCTCTAGCCCCTCTTGGGTTTCTTTCTAAAAGTCTGTACTTAATAAGAGTTAAATCCTCACATGTTTTCCAGGCAGGTAAAAGGGGGAGAAAAAAAAAAAGGGGAGGATCCAGGGTATAAGACCACGGGGAAGGATGGAGACCAGAGGCAATGGAGCTCATCAGCAATCTCCAGGATTTCACACCCAATCTCCCCTAAAACGCCAGATACACAGGAGTAAAATGGTTAGAGAAACAGAACAGTCAGTAAAATGCCCAGAAAAGGAATCTGTAGCTGAAAGCATACCACGTCAGTGCTCTGGACCTGAATTTATCTGGCAAGCAGGAGTAGAGAAGGGAGAAGGGTGTAAAGGGCTTCTTATAAACTATACAGTATTTTCTCTTGAAGAAATAAAAGTTACAGGATTTGTTTTTTTCCAAAATTTCATGTGATGGTACTGCTGAACATTTTACCTTTAAGAAATTTCCCTTTCTCAAACCAAATCCCAAAAACTTATAAGAGCAGATCTTTCTCTTTGTAATCAAATCAAGCTCATCAGAAAGACCAGAATGAAGCCAGACATCTTACCCTTGCTGAGTTCACTAAGCCAAATTGCCATTTTCGTCAAGTAAACCCCTGGATAAAAAGCCAGTCATTAAAATGGGTGAACCATCATTGTAGATACACCCTGCAGTGACCAACAAGTCACAACTGACCCACGGAAACTAAAACAATAAACATATGTCATTAAAGACTTAAAAGTTTGCTGTTATTTGTTATGATGTAATAGGTAACTAATACTGCTAGCTTGTCTATCATCACAGAAGGTTACTCTAACCAATCCTATAGGGTTTACTTTCTACCTTTCATCAAGAAATAGCAAAACTAAAATATAGCCAATAAAAAACACAATCTATCTGTTTAGGATTGGTCATATGTTAAAACTCACTGTGTTTAAATGAAGACAGGCATTGCATGGAACATCACAAACAGCAGTGGTATTCTGCCAGAGGACCAGTGAGAGGACCTCAGGAGAGGAAAATTGTCAAGTGCTCACCCAACACCATGGCAGTTAGGTAGTTCAGACTTCATCTTTGGCAGGAATTAATATTTGGCTCCTAGAAAGGAATGACCTACATTTGGGCAGGCCTGGTTTATAAAAGAGCTATGCACAGGGTCCAAGTCCCTGAGGTCTGAGCTGTGCCCACTGAGAACCACTGGTCACAACATTGACAGCCCATGAGCACACTCGAGTCCCTCGTACTCACACACTGCTCGCTGGTCTCTGGGATGAACTCCCCTTCGCTGTTGATGCTGGTGTACGAGCCCTGTCGGGCAATGTGCTGCTGCCGCTCAGGCACGTAGCCAGGCGGAGGTGAGCTTCGGCCAGGGTTCTGGGAGCCTAGAGCACAGAAACAAAGCTTTTAGCAACAGGACATGTGTGGCTCAAGAGGAGCAGGCACGGGGCCAGTTTGAGACTGGGCACTAGAGGTCAGGAGTATGACTCAGAGAGGTATGGCACCAAAGCCCAGCATTTTTCCAAATAGGAAGCAAGCAGGAGGTGGCGGTTCACACCTATAATCTCACCTACTTGGGAGACAAGGTAGAAGGATGGCAAGTTCTAGGTCAACCTCAGCAACCTGGCAAGACCCTGTCTCAAAAAAATAAAAAGGGAGACTGGAGCAGTGGCTCAGCAGTTACGGCGCTTGCCTGGCATGTGAGAGTACATGAGTTCAAACCCCAGCACCACATACAGAGAAGTCTTGGAGCAATGAAGGCCACATGAAAAACTAAATAAAATTGATTCTCTCTTTCTCTTAAAAAAAAAAAATGGCTAGAGATGTAGCTCAGTGGTGGAATAAATGCTCCTGGGTTCAATCCCCAGTACTGAGGGGGAGGTGGGGGAAGAAAAGGAAGCAAACTACAGAGAAGGAGCATGTGCTAGGGTATATATAACAAAGAACCTTGGAACAAAATATGAACCAGAATAAACAGTATGAAACCAGTTTCAGTTGGCAACCAGACCAGCTTTGTATTTTTTCTTATTCATGTATGTAACCAACTATTTCTTCATATGCCATTCCTCTCTTCCCTATAGCACACCAATGCCATTCCCTTCATTCTCTGAAGAACTTAGAAAAAGTATCAATACAGTAGTCCTCCACATCCTTAGGGCATATGTTTTATTTTATTTTTTGTACCAGGGATTGAACCCAGGGTCACTTAACCATTAAGCCACATCCCCAGCCCTTCTTTATATTTTATTTTGAGACAGGGTCTCACTAAGTTGTTCAGGGCCTTACCAAGTTGCTGAGGTTGGCTTTGAACTTGGATTCAGGTGTTAGCTACCTGAATTGCTGAGATTACAGGCGGGCATCATCACACGTGTTTTAAGACCCCCAGTAGATGCCTGACTTCAGGCATCTACTTAGTACCAAACCTGATATATGCTGTTTTTTCCTAGCACACATGATAAAGTTTAACTTCTAATTAGTCATGGTAAGAGATTAATAATAATAACAATAATAATAATAAATAGAAGAATTACAACAATACTGTAACAAAATTGCCAGCATCATTACTCTAGTACTTTGGAACCATTATTTAGTAAATTAAGGGTTACCTGGAACACAAGCACTGACTGCAGGTACACTAGTGATAAATGAAACTCTGGAAAGCAAAACCACAGATTAGAGAGGACTACTATATATCAGCTTAGTCCTCTTGAGCTTTGAGTCTTAGCGGCACTTTTAGGCTGGAATCCGGAGAAAGGTAACTGCATCTTCCTGGGCATCTCCCTCTGCTGTCCTGTTCCTCCAGTCAGTGTCTCCCCTTGCTTGTTCTGAATCTGTATCAGGTCAGAAAGCCCCTGACATTTTGGCCAACAGCAAGAGGCTGCACCTTTCACAGCTACTCATTCCTGTACTTCCTAACTGCTATGAATCATCGTACTGTCTTGCATTTAAGTATTGCTTTACTTTTTGTTGGACTTTCACAGTAATTATCTTATTTGATTTTCAACATCCCTGCAACAAAGGTTGGGGAATTTTTTTTTAAAGGACTCCTAAACATCAGGCACTCCACATACTATTTCTGTATTTGCTACTTGACTTAATCCTCTCAACAATCCTAAGTGTTTGATTTACTTAACTGTGGATGAAACTGACCTCAAAGAACTTTACATTTCTCAAGAAAAAATAACAATTTTTAAGAAACAGAAATTATCTCTATTTTACAGGTGAGAGAATACAAAGCCAATTTATATGGACTTATACTACATCAGCTTATAAAATGGAATGATTAATCATTCTAATATCACAGAATGACACAGGTACAGAGATGCTTTATAAATGCTCTTCTGTCATAAGGGATTTTGAGTCTGGGAAATCATATTTCTCTATTCCTAGCTCAGAGCCTTTTCTGATTTGACTCTCCTGCTTTCCATAATCAGAGGAGACAAAGTGAAGCCAGAACTTTGCAACATTTTTCTTTTCTAAGCTCACCAGGCAAACCCAGGAGAACCAATCTTCAAAAGGTTTTGCAATAACAGGACACGCACACACACTCTCAAACACATATATACACACACAGAGTTTAACAATATCCACACACATGTATTCTTAATAGTTCGAAAATTTAAATATAGGGCTCTTATCCTGAGTCCTTTTCCTGTTTTGGGGGGTAACAAATTTATCCAGTCATACAGAAAATCAGAAACAAAACAGCCCTCCCCATACTCTTATCTTACATCCTCACCTCTCCCCCATGACTTAGTAATTCCCAGACACTGGGAATAGCAGAAGTACCATCCCTCAAAAAAGCAGGCTATTTTCCTCAGTGGCCAGTTTCTCCAGTCTAGTTCTGAGCTGTGGCACTAGGTTTCCTGAAGTGGAGCTGCAGGCAAGATGCTCTGTGTGAATGACTAAGGAAGAGAAAACAAGTTTGGTAGCCTGGAGATTTGGAGAAGACTCTAACTCATTCTACCCCAAAAGATGGAAACAGCAAATGCCAACTCCTTCCTTTCTTGACAGAAACCAATTTCAGAAGGAAAATTTGGGATACACACAGTTTTAGTTTTATATATGGTGCACAGCTTGTGCTCTGGAAAGAGAGGTGGTACACGTACTGCAGAGGATGCTAACAAGTCCTGCTAAGGCTCTCTACACCCTGGAGGAGAGGTTGGACCTGACAAACTGCTGGGGCTCAACAACTCTAAGCCAGGGAGGCTCCTCCTATTATTCCAAGGGCCCTCATAAGGAGAAAAAGAACGGTGCAGAGGCTTGCTCTTTGAGACAGCTTTTAAGGAGTTTAAACTTCATTCTATGAATGAAGGAGTTAGTCTCTTGAATGTCCAATGTCATAGAAATGTGACATTGGTTACTCAGAACCTATGGTTCATTCAGTTAAGCAGAAGATACTTGATAAATCTGTCATCAAGAATACTTCCAATTAGGGGCTGGAGCGGTGGCTCAGCGGTTTCAGCGCTTGCCTGGCAAGCACGATGGACTCGAGTTCAAACCCCAGCACCACGTACACAACTAAGTGTTGGAGCAACGAAGGCCATGTGTAAATCCAAATAAAGTTGTTTCTCTCTTTCTCTGTCTCTCTCACTGTCCCTCTCTCTTTAAAAAAAAAAAAAAAGAATACTTCCAATTATTTCTTGGAAGTATCAACCCAAGGATGTGTCTCAGGTGGGAATGCCTATATGGGGTCATCAGTAGTCTGCCTTCCCTGCCTGACTCCAGAGTAGCCGCCAGAAACAAGATTTCT
Organism: Aplodontia rufa; assembly: GCA_004027875.1. NCBI lineage: Eukaryota > Metazoa > Chordata > Mammalia > Rodentia > Aplodontiidae > Aplodontia > Aplodontia rufa. Next base: position 51,183 of record PVKS010001321.1, read on the forward strand.
TTGAAAACAGGCTCTCAACACATCACTCACAAGATAGAGATTACCAATCTAGAGGCAAAGCAGTACCTGAACCACTCCTTTCACATAATCTTGAACAGCCCATAGAAGTAAGTCTGTCCATGAGTTCTAAAGCCCAGGCAGAAACCGAAATTGCTCAGAGTATAAATTTAAGGATGCCGGGTTCTGAACTAACAGAGCAATGAAACCAGGCAAAGTGATTCTCTTCTCTCTCAACCCTCTGTTACCTCTCATTTAACTTGTATAGCACCCCTGCAGTGGAGGTGCATGATTATCATCTAGATAGCACCAACGAAGAACCTGAGACCCAAAGTCATAAAGTGACTTAATAGTTAGACTTTGGCTAGAAAAGAGGCTTTATGACTTCTAGTGTGGTTTAGCCAAGGTAATTTTGAGACTATAATTCATTGCCCAAAAGGACAGGCATGCTGCTCAAGAAAGGACTAGGGGGCTGGAGTGGTGCCTTGGCAGTTGCCTGGCATGCGTGAGGACATGGATTCAAACCTCAGCACCACATATGAAGTGTCAGAGCAACGAAAGCCACATGAAAAACTAAATAAAACTGATTCTCTCTCTTTCACTGTCCCTCTCTCTTAAAATAAAACAAAAACAAAAACAAAACAGGAGCAGAAGGCAAAACGTTTCCCTGAACTGCACCCTTGCCCCACATGAGCAACTGACAAGAGAGGATGAAGATCTCACTGGATGACTGGATCCAAAAACTGTGGTACATATATACAATGGAGTTCTACTCTGCTATCACAGAGAACCATATCATGACATTTGCAGCCAAATGATGGAGATGGAAAAAAATTATGCTAAGTGAAATATTCCAAACTCAGAGACTCAAGGGCCAAATGTTTTCTCTCATATGTGGAAGCTAGAATACAACGAGAAACAGACTGATAGTTGGCTAAGCTAATAATAACCTCAACATGGGTGACTTTTTACACGAGCAGAGGGAACCTTGCCTATGACGCTGGGGGATGAAGGGAGAGGGTGGCAGGGAGGGGAGAGGGAATAGGAGTGATATCTAGGCATCTGGAAGGAGGGAGTAGGGGGGTTATCAACCCAGTGGGGTACCCTCAATGTCCATGGGAAGCCCAACTAACACGGGGGTAAAGTAGAGGGAAACATGGGATCAGGGGGAATCCAAGTGGGGAGACCATGGAATGGCATCTGCCTTGGCTTGCTCTGTCATTATGCATATGTTTCTGATTGTATGGCAGTGATTCCCTCCTATACGTAAGACTATCTTGAACGAATTAAAAAAAAAAAGAGAAGATGAAGATCATATTATGGGGAAATGGCAGGCATAGCAGAGAGGCTTGTGTGGGGATCTCTTTACTTTTTTCCCCAGTACTAAGGATGGAACCCAGGACCTCACACATGCTAGGTGAGCTCTCTACCACTGAGCTACACCCCAGCCCTTTTTGAAATTATTTCCTGGTCCTGGGGATTGAAGCCAGGGACACTTTACCATTGTGAGCTACATCCCCAGTCCTTTCTATTTATTTATTTTGAGACAGTTGCTCAGGCTGGCCTTGAACTCCTGGCAATCCTCCTATCTCAGCCTCCTGAATCAATGAGATCATAGGCATGCCCCCATGCATGGCTCTCTCCTTCCTATCTATCATCTATTTATTTGTACTAGGGACTGAACCCTGGGGCACTTAACCACTGAGTCACATTTCAAGCCCTTTTTATTTTGACACAGGGTCTCATTAAGTTGCTTAGGGTCTTGCTTAATTGCTGAGGCCAATCTCAAACTTGTGATCCTCCTGCTTCAGCCTTCTCTATCACTGGGACCACAGGCATGTGCCACTAAGCCCAACAAGTATGGGGATTTCTTTCTCCTTTTTTTTTTTTTGTACCAGGGATTGAACCCATGGGCACTTAACCACTGAGCCACATCTCTGGCCCTTTTTATTTAATTTTGAGATAGGGTATTGCTAAGTAGCCCAGAGCCTCGTTATATTGCTAAGGCTGGCTTTAAACTTGCCATCATCCTGCGTCAGCTTTTGGAGTTGCTGGGATTACACGTGTGCACCATTACATCCAGCAAGAGTGGGGATTTCTTGACAGTACAGGAGAAACAGTGCCATGCTTCATGTAACTCGAATTCAGAGTTGTTTTATCCATGGTCATTCATGAGGAGGGGGCCAGGTATACAAAATGCCATTTGGCCTACAGAGAACCCAGAGGCAAAGACAAGACGGAGGGGAGGAGAAATCTGGACCAAGTATAAGAAAATGACACCACTTTCCATGTGGCCCAGATGTCAGATCAAGGAACTTGGCCACTTTTCTTGCTACTGTAAAACAAATTTCCAGCGCAACCATGAAAAAATGATGGTTTTAAGCTTTGCCTTGTCTGGAAACACAGAACAATATTTAACCTGTTGTTTGCAAGCATTAGCCTAGTGCCCGATTTTCACTCTTGGCTGCTGGTAACATTTTGGTAGTCCACAAGTTGTGTAGCAATTCATCCATAGGTTGGTAACATTTGTCAGCAGCAGAGGAAACTCTAAGGAGGTAAGAAAGGTATATCAAGGAAAACCTAAAGCTTTGGAATTACCTGAATATGGGTTCAAAGCAGGCTTTGCCAACACATTAGTTGAATGATTTAAATTCTCATCTTAATTTCCGTATCGGCAAAAATGGAGAGAACTATCTATCTCATAATTGTCTGGGGAAGTTATAAAAGTGGTGGCATATGTAACCTATGTGATACCACCTCACGATAGGAACTCAGCAGAATATCATTTCCTTCAATTTACATGGCAGATATGAGTTATGCTCAAGACCCATTTTGTCTAGTATTTCCTGTTCTTCAGAAGCTAATTAGCCAAAGTTACATTTCTAACACTCCTTTTAGGTTCAGCCAATCAAGTATACTTGTGTGAGATTTAGAGGCTTTCTGCCACTCCTGCTGTTTCTGGGCACAGTCACAGAAGTAAAGGGATCCCTGTGTGTGTGTATGGACCAGAAGCAAGAGGCACAGGGCTTCTGGATTGGTGGCTTTCCGATTATATAAGACCGAGAAGCTCTGGGGTACATCTAACCTACAGCCTGCTTCTGTCATTCTTCCAAAGGTTCAATCCATGAGCAGAATGTGCACTAAATCTCTTCTTCCTGAAATTTATTCTTTTCTGTGCAGCTGAACCCTGATCCATATGCTCTGGAGTGAAAAGGTATTATTATACATTTTACTTATAACAAATAACAAACAGCTCTTGGAAGGCACTGAATGAAGAGAGAGAAAAGCTCTTAATTATTGATGAAATCTCAGACATTGGTTCCAACTATCCCCAGTCCAGATGAACTGACCCATCTGTTACACAGAATATCTGGGATGGGACCTCCCTGGAAATATTCATGGCCCTCCTATCCCCTCCTTCACTAGCTTCACTGAACTCCCCTAGTTTGCAGGTAGGACAGGACTAGCCCAGGCAAGGCCATTACAGACACAGCTCAGGGAAAATAGCAAAGGTTTTCTGAGCTTTTATTTCCAGCCAGAGACTTTCACTTTTTCCAATCCACACTATGGCCTGCAGAGAGCTAGCCTTGTTATCTGATGGGCAACAGGCCAGGGGCTATTGTGCATAGGCCCACGGCCTGGAGCAGGAAAGGGAAGTCTCCCGAACCAATGGCTATCAGAGGAAGCGAATGGAAAAGTCAGGAGTTGGCAGAACTGCCTCAGGGTATTTTCAGTTTTGTTTTTATCTTCAGTTCAGAAATTGGGAGCCAACAAGATGCACAACAAGCAGCTGAGATCAAGTGGGACAGGGAGCTGAACGAGGCCAGGTATTGGACTAAAGACACTGATGGTCATATGTTACCAGTAATGACAGCAGTGACCTGGATGGTAGAAGGCTCTGTTGTGCAAAGCACAGCTCATTCTGTAGGTCCCAGGAGGCAAGCACAGGCAGGGGGAGGGAAAGAGGTTCCCTGGGCCATGCTTCCTGGGCATTCCACCCTGATTTTGCTACTTTGGCTTCAGGCTATTTGTCTAACAGGGCCATCTTAGCACCACTTAAAGCAGAAGGGCACAGAAATTCTTGGTTCAGTGTCCCACAGCTTCCCCAAGGAGAAGCTGGCTGGTGGCGGGGCTTCAGCTGCCAGATATCTGAATCCCTCCTGGGATATGCTGCTCTCTGTTAGCCTCCTTAACCCAGAGAAGCAGTCAGACAAACTCTCACCCTAGGATATGGCTGATTATTTTTGTTAATGTACAGGTCAGGTCATTACAAGTATAAAGAGCTATTTCTTTCTCTCCTTTTCTTTTTTTTTTTTTTTTTGGAGAGAGAGAGAAGCAATGAGAGAGAGAGACACGAAAGAGAAAATCAACTTTATTTTTTTCACCTGGCCTTTGTTTCTCCAAAACTTAGTTATATATGTGGTGTTGGGGTTTTTGAACCCAGGTCTTTGCGCATGCCAGGCAAGTGCTCCAACCCCTGAGCCACCATTATAGCCCACAAAAAGATATTTCTACAATTTTTTTTCTCTTGGGTATAGATGAGATGGAGAGGGCAATTAAATCTTTTTTCTTCCTCACTAGAACATTGTAACCAAGCAGGGCATGATAGCACACAGCTGTAATCTCAGCAACTTGGAAGGATAAAGCAGGAGGATTACAAGTTCAAGACCAGCCTCAGCAACTCAGCGAGGTCCTAAGCAACTTAGACGCTGTCTCAAAATAAGAAGAAAGGAGGGGGCTGGGATGTTGCTCGGTGGTTAAGCACTACTGGGTTCAAACCTGATATTAAAAAAAAGAAGAAAGAGAAAGAAAGGAAGGAAGGAAGGGAGCGAGGGAAAAGAAAAGAAAGGAAGAAAATAAGTTATAACTAATATTTCCCAAAAACTCACCTTGGACCAGGCTGTGCAGAACAGTGCTTCTGAACATTTTCAACCCTGAGAATATCCTATGTGTTTCAACTTTCAAAATTCCCATTTTAAGCTGGGCACAGTGGTGTATGCCTGTAATCTCAGTGGACGGAGGAGGGGGGAGCTGAGGCAGGAGGATTGCAAGTTCAAAGCCAGCCTCAGCAACTTAGTGAGGCCCTGAGTAACTTAGTGAGACCCTGTCTCAAAATAAAAATTAAAAAATGGGCTGGGTGGGGTTGGAGAGGTGGCTCAGCAGAAAAGTGCTTGCCTGGCATGTACGAGGACCTGGGTTTGAATCCCAGCACCACATATACAACTAAGTGTCAGAAAAGAGAAACCAGACGAAAAACTAAAAATTGACTCTTTCTCTCTAAAAAAAACAAAAAGGTGGGGGAGGGGCTGAGGATGTGGCTTAGTGGTTAAGTGACCCTGGGTCAATCCTTGGTACAAAAAAAAAAAAAGAAAAGAAAAATTTCCCATTTTATTCTGCAGTTGCTACACCACAAAACAGTTTCTGGTCTCGTCTAGTATGGTAGCAGCATTTATAGCGAGGAGGAAAAGAACAAACCTTTTGGCAGCAAAGGAAGCTGACCACTTTCTTTTCATATGCAAGGCTGCTGCCTCTGCAGTTTGGTTTCTACCCTTTCACACCTGTCCTAGGACCAGAAGTTTGAACTATGCACAGTGCTCTAGATCCCTACTGCCCAGCTGTCGCTATAATGTTATCCCACTCTTTCAGCATTCCCTTCTCCCTTCGCTTGATTTTTCTCTCCTCTTCCCTCAAAGGCAGAGGCTTCTCTCCTGCTTGCCAAGGCACTGCTGCCCTCCTCTTGGACTCTGCAATCCACCCTGCAGGAGCCAGCTTACCCAGTCTTTTCACCGGGGCTCTCCTTTTCAGCCATCTTCACCCTCCCATCTCAAATTGCTCAGATCTCCAGCCTGATGACACCCTGACCTCATTTCAACTGTTCCCTTTAGCTACTAGCCCATCTCTCATTTTATTTTACTACCAAACTGCTTAAAAAGACTGCTCACCTCCACTTATTTTAGGGGTTGCTTTCTGGCTTGCCTCAACTTGGAATAAAGTGACAAAACCAAGAGAAAGATGGTGTATGAACAAGCAGCTTAACAAGATACACCAGGAAGACAGAAGTCAGAACACGGCAGGGATGAGTCCTTCAGTTGAGGCCTGGCTACATGGCTTAAAGTTACCACTCAACTCATAAAGACTGGTGCTTGAGTGTGGCCTCAAAGATGGTAGAATTTCCATATGCAAAGAGAGCAGGAAGGATATCTTCATACAGGGAAATTACATCCCTCTGTGTGGCAACTTCTCCACAGGTAGATTAACCCTTTCAGGTTAATTTATTACCCAGGAGGTATGTACATATGTCTTTTTACTTGTTTATTTATTTATGCTGGGGATTAACTCTAGGGCTGCTTTACCACTGAGCTACCTCCGCAGCCCTTTTTATTTTAGAGACAGGGTCTCAGTTGCTTAGGCTGGCCTTGAAATTGTAATAATCCTCCTGCCTCACCCTCCAGAGACATGTGCCAACAACCAAGCCCATTTTTGTTTTAGCATGAACTGATTTAACACATTAGCTTTTAAAAAGTAGAATTCAAGCTGGGTGTAGTGTCTCACACCTGTAATCCCAACAATTGAGGAGGCTAAGGCAGGAGGAATGCCAGTTCAAGCCAGCCTCAACAACGCAATGAGGCCCTAAACAACTTAATGAGACCCTGTCTCAAAATACAAATATAAAAAGGGCTGGGAATGTGGTACAGTGATTGAGTACCCCTAGGTTCAATCCCTGGTGTCAAAAAAGAAAAAGAAAATGGAAAAAAGAGAGAGAGAGAGAATTCAATGTATGTATATTATGGTTGAAAGAACAAAGGGTGAACATAAGAGCTGGTTTTGGAGATTTGAAAAACTGCCACTGACAGATGCTATCTGGGGCTGGAGTGGTGACTCAGCAGTTACAGTGCCTGCCCAGCATGCACGAGGACCCAGGTTCAAACCCTAGCACCACATACACAACTAAGTGTTGGGCAAACACTCACTCTCTTAAAAAAAAAAGGTTATCTCTATTATCTGAGTTGCTCAAGAGAGAGAATCAATTTTTTCAATTCAATATAAGGAAGAATTTCAAATAGAGATGTTTTAAAATTTTTTATTTTCAAGAGAGAAAGAGAGAATGGGAGAGAGAGAATGAGAATTGGTTTTATTTTTTCATCTGTTTTTTTTTTTCTCCAACACTTAGTTGCATATGTGGTGCTGGGATTCAAACTAGGTCCCCGCACATGCCAGGCCAGCACTGTAACCACTGAGGGACCGCTGCAGCCATGAGATGTCTAAATTTGACAGGCTGCTTCTCCATCTTAGCAACACTGCAGTGGGAGCTGAATGGCCTGCATGCTGCACTCTCACTAAATAGACGGGTATGCTAATGCTGAAGAGCAGGAGGGAGAGGCAGAACTGGGTGGGAGGTTGAACTGCTAAGGCTTACTGACCAGGAACATCTCCTTGGACCCCATTTCTACTGCTAGCACTTTTCCTAATAGTCCTTTCATGCTATAACCTTGACTTCTGTCTTCCTGTTTCCCTTTACTTCTAGAAAGCCTATGCTTTCTAGATAACAAATACTCAAGCAAGTTTATATCTCTTACCCTTCTGTCCTTTCCAAACTGTCTGGTTCCATGTAAGGCCAACTCCTTGCACTTCTAATTTCCTCCCCACTTCTCTAGGCACTCCTTCTGTCTGTCCCTTGCAGGTTCATGCTCTCTTCCTTCTAACTGGCCTGGGTGTCATGTTTCCTAAAGCTCAATCCTAGGCCCTTTTCTCTTCACATTCTATAGTCTCTACTTAGGCACTCTGGCTCCATGGTTTCAAACTGACAATTTCCTTTTTTATTTTTCTTCTTCTCATCATCTCTGATTTTCTCCTCTATGAATTAGAGACCTGTATATCAAATTACCTATTTGATAACTCCTCTTGGCTCTCTCAAAGGCACTTCAATATCAATATGACTTGGGCTGGAGCAGTGGCTCAGCAGTTATGGTGCTTGCCTGGCACGCGTGAGTTTGCGGATTTGAACCCCAGCACCACATACACAATGAAGTCTTGGAGCAACAAAAGCCACATGAAAAACTAAATAAAATTGATTCTCTCTTTCTCTCTCCCTCTCTTAAAAAAAAAAAAATCAACATGACTAAAACATTAGTTTGTCCCTTCCCAGCACCGAAATCAGGCTCTCTTCCAGTATTCCTGCTTTAATGAGAAAGGAAGTACCATTTAGTCAGTGGCACAAGCCAGCAACTTACTTCCCTTTCTCTCAACACCTGAAAATTCAATCTAATACCACAGTACTACTTCTCTTCTTAAGCCTTTTGGTCTTACAACCCTTTTAATACTTTGAAACTGAGGACATATAAGTCTATTAACAAGACAGGTTAACAAGAGAAAAGCTTAGCAGTTTTATTTAATCAAATTTTAATATGACACAAGTCTTCAGAATGAAGATCCAAGGACCCAGGCAAAACTATCTATTTTTATGCTTAGAATACAATGAAGAATGAACCATTACATGACTGGGCAAAATGGATACACCCAATAGTAACAGACCGAGGAGAGAAACTCAGTACAGCCCTGCCTTTTCAGATGCTTCTTGGCCTCTCTTTGTGGCATCTCTTACTCCTTTGTGGTATCAGCCCTTCTGGAATGAGAGTCTTATGATCTACTATCAGATAATTTCATTATGACCAGCTCTTACACAGAAAGCAGGAAAAGGGAAGGTTAGAGGAATACTTTTAGGATTGATGGTTTGGTTTAAGGGATAAGGGTTCAAGTTTCCATAACGTGCCTTGGGAAAAAGAGAATTTCAATTTCTGTGGCCTGTGTTGAGAATAGGCAGCATAATACAAGAAGGGCAGAAGTCTAGAAAGAGACCTTGCTTCTGAGGCCCTTCCACGACCATCAACTCAAAGTACTCAGCATGCCAAAGCACCACACTTTAAACAATCATTTTCTGAGCCCCAACAAGGTCAACTGACATTTATTACACTAAAAATTAAAGCTCAGAGGTTTGTTTGTTTGTTTTGGTGTGTGTGGTTCTAGGAATGGAACTCAGTGCCTCACCCATGCTAGTAAGTACTCTATCACTGGGCTATATTCCCAGCCCTTTTTATTTTATTTTAGAGACAGGATCTCACTAAGTTGTCTAGGCTAGCCTTGAACTTGCGATCCAGTTGAGATTACAGGTTGCACTATCACTCCCTGTAAACTCAAAATAGTAATACATAAGCACACATTCCACTAGTCATCAGAAGGTGACATCACCTCGGGTATAACCCCTGGAAAACTCCACCACTCACTTGTGAGAGAATGGGCATCAGGTTTTTTATTTTGTTTTGATTTGGTTTGGTTTTTTAAAAGAGAGAGAGGGACAGTGAGAGAGAAATAATTTTATTCAGTTTTTCATGTGGCTTTCGTGGCTCCAACACTTCATTGTATAAGTGGTGCTGGGGTTCGAACCTGCGTCCTCGCTCATGCCAGGCAACTGCCGTAACTGCTGTCCCTGCTCCAGCCCCTGGAGCATCAGGTTTTAGTATGATTTTGAAAGTAATTTTGAATTCACAGATCCCCTGACAGGATTTCAAGGGCTCTCCAGGGCTCCCAGACCACACTTTTGAGAATCACTGACATTCATGTTGTATCAGTTACCTCTAGAAGTTTCAAATCCTCCTGTTCCTTCTCTCCACTGCTGTTACCAGCCTAATCCAAGCTGCTGTTTTCTTTTATCTGGACTACTGCATTATCCTAATATGAATCCCTTGAATCCATTCTTGACCCAATTTATTCTTCACACTGTAGCCAGCGCAATCTTATCAATATATGAACCTGAATATGAATCACCATCCATTCTCTCCTCAACTTAAGACTCTGAAGTGGCTTTTCTCTGCTTTAGGCAGAAGGATTAACATCTTCATCACAGTCCATGTGGTAATGCCTCTCTCATCATTTGAATTCTGGCTTCTTCCCTTGGTTCCAACAATCTGGATTTCTTTCCTTTCTCAAATAGTCCACACTCCCTCCAGCCATCAGGTTTCTGCATGTGTAGCACCCCTGTCTGGAACCCTGTTTGTGCTTCAGGTGGCAGTGGCTTCCCTGGCCCTATGGTCAGGTTCCATCTCTCATCTCATAGTACACACAGTACTATGCATCTTTTGGTCAGATATTGGAATTATACATTCATCACACCATGAAAAGTATGTTTTCTTTTCTTTTTTTTTTTTTTTTTTGTGGTACCAGGGATTGAACCCAAAGGAGTTTCACCTCTGAGCAACATCCCCAGCCCATTTTTTATCTTGAGACAGGGTCTTGCTAAGTTGCTTAAGGTCTTGCTATATTGCTGAGGCTGGCTTTGAATTTGTAATCCTTCTGCCTCAGCCTCTGGAGCCACTGGAATTAAGGCATGTGCCAATGTGCCTGGCAAAATGTCTGTTTTTAGGGACAAAGCCTATGACCGTTTTGTTTCTCATATTTCTAGCACACAGCAGATACTTGAAAGAATAAAAACGTAGTTTAATGAGATAGAAGAAAGCAAAATAATGTGATAAGCACTGTCATGAGAAGGATACAAGGAACAAAGATTTTCAGCAGCTTCCTAGGGCCTACCATAAAATACCTGTGCATGCCTGTAATTCTAGCCATTCAGGAGGATCTAAGTTTTAGTCAGTATCCGGGGCTCAGTGTGCTCAGTGCTCAGCACTTATTTAGTATGTGCAAGGTTTTGGGTTCAAACCCTAATATCACACAAAAACCCACCACCACCACCAAAAAATAAACATAAGTGCAGTCAGGGCTCCTCAGAAAGCAACCCAGGCATCCTTTCTCCAAATGCATGAGCCCATCTGGACCTGAACGCCAGTGAGCTTCCATAGGCACAGTCTAAAAGCCCTCTCTCCTCTTTCTTGCCTATGGAAATCTTCCATAATCTCTCAAGACCAGTTGAAAAAGCTCCTCCCCGGAAAGCATTTCCCAGTTCATTCCTGTTAGAAATCCTCTCTCCCATTTCCTGGCTCTTCCCCCTTCTCTTGCTGCATCCAAAGTGCCTGGGTTTTCAAAGCTCACCACGTTCTTTTATAATCCTGCCTGATAGTTGCTCTTTCCTGTGTGTGGAATGTCTCATCTCTATTCGCAGTGTATGTGCTCAGATGTTCCCTTTGCTGTGAAAATCTCTCTCCTGGCAGAATCAGTGACTCCCTCCTCTGTGCTCCCATCACCCATACCCTTGCACATGCTTCAACGTCACATTTATAGCAGCCCAGCAATCGGTGTGTAATGCCTGTTGAACGAAGGAGCACAAGAGAGGTGGGCTGAGGCTTTGTTGTCCATTTTCTAGATAAAAAGGATCAAGATAGGTATCGCACTCCTCAGCATTCTGAGCCTGGAAAGTAATTTCCACATATGTCTCCCTACAACATGCAGAAAAGATCCAAATGGCTCAGCATTTAGCCCCTGCCTCCACATAAGAATCACAGGCTCAAGCTTGTGAATTACTGCCCCATGTCAATCTTCATTGTTCTACAAAGAACAATGCTGTCCCCTTTCATTCCTTCAGTCTCTACAAGGTCTCTGGAAAAGAATTCAAGCTGGCAGAGCTTTCTAGGCTGCAGGGCACCAAGATTCCAGGGATGCTCTGGATAGGCTCTCCTTGGCAGGGTGCTGGCTCTCTCCTCATCCAGCTTACTGAAAACATATCCACCAATTACATGTAATCATCCACAGAAATCTGAAATTCACTTATAGACATTCAGCTTGGCAACACACTACCAGCATTTGCCTGACTTCCAGGAATTAATTACTCAGTGAGGCAAGTCAATGTCTCTCTCAGCAACACATTTTTCCTGCCATTTCCTCAGGAGACATATTATTCAGACAGGCTCAGTAGCAGGACCAGTGCTCAGACCTCCCCAAGCTCAGGTCTACATCTTCAGAGAGCAGCTCAGTTTAATGCAATTCTGCTTGTACGGAAATTAGTCACAGGAGGGGTCTCAACATTAGGGCAATAGACACAACACAAATTTTTCATAAGGTCAAATTCATGCCCTCCTTTTTTTGGGTGGTACTAGGGATTGAACCCATCTCAGCCCTTTTTGTTTTTTGTTTTGAGACAGGGTCTTGCTAAATTGCCCAGGCAGTCTTAAACTTGCCATCCGCCTGACTCAGCCACCCAAGTGGCTGGGATTACAGATGTGGACCACCACATCCAGCCAGATTTTCTTCCCTCTTGATACAAATTCCACAATTTAAGAAATGGAGTCTCCAACCAGACTCTGTGAAAGGGAATCCAGACAGCTATTGTGTTACAATATCCTAAATATGCAAGCCTGATTAAGGATTCTTTTCTAGAGAAGCTTAGCAGCAGCTTCATAGATTTCTCACTAATTAGCTAATTACATACACTATGCCAACACTTTGTCCTTCCTAGACAACTTAGTTTGATTCTCCAAGAGTCTCACTAGTCAGCATCTTCCTCAAAGTATAAGGCCTTCTTAGGAACCATAAGCAAGAGGTTAGAAGTCAAAACTCAAACTTAGATCTGATTTTTAACTTTAGAAATCTCTGGTCCTTTGGGAGGAAAAAGTTGTCAAAAATGAGTAGACTGGACCACTGGAGTCTCCAAACAGATGTCTGAGGAGACCATTTTCTCATATATTTAAAAGAAATTGAATCATGCTATTACATTTGTTATATCCTTGAGGGTCAGGTTACCATCCCAGTCATTTCCCTATCCCTCCTCCCCAAATAAAAGCATACAGGATTATTAGGCACAGAGTAGTAGTCCATATATATTTGATGACTGTCTAATAAACATTTCAATTTATTTTTGATTTTTATTTTTTGAGTGTAAGAGCAGGATTTATTCAAGTGAGAAGAAAAAAGACACAGCTCCTGCAGAGTGAGAGGAGACCCAATAGGGACTACCCATATATTTGTTGAATTTTTAAAGTATAAGCAGATAAAATAGATGAGAGGAGGGGGATAAGGAGGTGAAATACTCACTGACAGACAGGTGCCTGCTTCTAGGCTCAGGGGGCTGGTAGACGGTATTTACATCCCCTGCAGACTGGGAAGCCTTGATCCGCACCTGCCTGGACACCCCAGAGTGGGGAGAGGAACAGGTCTGTAAGAGAAGAGGAAAAACACTGAACTAAATCTTTCAGCAGGCAGGCCGACAAGGCTCCCTGGCCTTTCTCTAGGACTCCACGCTGTCTCAGACACCTTCGTACCTTTTTTTTGTTGTGCGACACTTGAGCATTGAACACAGGGGCACCTCTTTTTATTTTGAGACAGAGTCTCATTAAGTTGCTTAGGCTGGCTTCAAATTTACAATTCTCCTGCCTCAGCCTCCTGAGTTGCTGGGATTATAGGTGTACACTGCTGTACCCAGCCACCTTCATACACTTAACTCATGAGCTACCTGTTTGTCCCCAAAATTTCATGCCTCAATCTGCTTGACAAATCACTATTTGATGTAATTTTACAGCTTCAGTGATATATGAGCACTGAGATCTGGTGACCAGTTTAATGGGTAAGGATCCAGATATGGAGGAATAATAGGCATTCCTGTAAAAATCTGCCGAACAGAAGACAGAGCTATAAATACTCTCTCAAAAAAATCCTCTGGAGAGCTTCAGAAGAATAGCAGGAAATTATTTCAGCAACCAAATCACCTGCTGTGAGGAGGTTCAGAAAAGAGAATGAGTGTAACTTCCCTGCCCAACAAAATTATCAATGCTTAATATGCTCCTTCTTCAATCATAATCAGTCCCTCAAAATTAAGGTATAAAGATCTTGGCTGCTTCAAAGTACCAGGGTTTACATGTAAATCATCTTAGGACCATGTTCAACCAGGAAAAGGTATCAGCGGCACCACTGTGCTGGAGGTCAAGAACAGGGTCAGCAGCCTTTCTGCACCTACCCCTACTATGTGCCAACCCAGCCAAGTCAGCACTAGAGAGAAATCAAAGCTACATTGTGGGCTTAAACTGGAAATGAGTAAGTGATGTCAGATGTAATTACAAATAAGCAGAGCACTACTAAGAGCAGGAATAGAGCTCAAGATTTATCAACAATTTAGGTCAAAGTTTCTACTTCTCTATCTCCTCTACCTCTCAGGAGAAGGGAAGAAGAAGAAAAAAAAGTCTGATCTAAACAATCTCTATATATCCTGTCCTCCAGGAAAAAGGTTTCCCGCTCCCAGGGGCAACTCCAGTTGCCAAACAGCCTTCTCTACACCAGACTTTGTCACATGCAGGGATGTCTTGACAAACTGTCTTACTCTAACAGGGAAGTATAAACGAAGGGGAAGTGAATATTCTTGCTAAATCGTCCTATGTGCAATAGTTCCAATGAGAGAAAGGAAAAAACAGTCAAAGCCACACACTGGGGAAGCAGGCTTGTGCAGGGCAAGGGAGGGCCACAGCCCTGCAGTCGGAGAAGAGCTGCATGATGAGTACCTCCAGGACACCTGCTTGGATGCAGGGCTTTTCACACACTGAGACTTCAATGAATCGTGGTAGTATGAATTTGAAATGCATCAAAGAACATCATACTAACTCAGCCCTAAAAAGGGCTGGGTGTATAAATGAATGGTAAGTGCCCCTAGGTTTAGTCTCCAGTACCAAAAAAAAAAAAAAAAAAAAAGACGAATGCCCTAAGGACCTACATTTTCAGAAATCATAATGAAGCAAATATGAGTTTTATAAAGTTTTTTTTTTTTAAGAGAGAAGGATAGTGAGAGAGACAGAGACAGAGAGAATCAATTTTTATTGAGTTTTTCACATGGCTTTCATTGCTCTGACACTTAGTTGTGTACATGGGTGCTGGGGTTTGAACCCGTGTATTCGTGCATGCCGGGCAAGCTCCGTAACCACCTAGCAACTGCTCCTGCCCTGAGCTTTAGAAAGTTTAAAATCACTATAACACGTTTACTGATTTATTTTTGCATACACCCCTTAAGTCTTCAGCCATATGTATACATATTTTATGTTAATGTTTTCATGGTAGTCATTCAGTTTGCTAATTTTTCACTTAATGTCATGAACATCTTTCTATGTTAATAAATATTCATAATCATAATTTATAAGAATCCATTTTCTTGAATGGATATGCCATAATTTAATTAGATAACCACGCTTTGCTGTTGTTGTTCTTATTGTCATTGTTTTGCCACACTGGGGATTGAACCCAGGGCATTCTACCAGTAGGCTGCATCTCCAGGCTGCCCTTGAACTTGCAATCTTCCTGCTTCAGCTTCCGAATCACTGGAACTGCTAGCGTGTGCTACCGTGCCCAGCTGGCATTTCTTTTATGCAATGCCATGAGTGTCAGAGCCCAGACAGTCATCTTTCAAACAGCTCTGAGTGTTGTGGCAATATCTGTAGCCATGTGCACCCCACTAGTGATGGGAATGGTGATGTAAAGACTCAGATGTTTAGAACTTCTCATAAGGGGACCAGGTAAGTACAGGTAAGTACAGGATCACAATCACAGGCAGGGGCGCTAGCTCCCAGGCAAGCAATCATTCAACAAAACTTCAATTCCAGCTTCTTTTGTAAGGAAGGATTTTGCTAAAAATGATCCCTGCTAACAATTCAAGAAGTGCTAACAACGTTTTATTTAGCAAACAGGTAGGTAAGGGTTCCAAAACAATGATATAACTCTTGTTCTTAGGGAGTTTACAATCTTTTGAGACAAAACTTACAACTAGACGGCAACAACTGAACAACCTACAGACTAATGTACAAACTATATCTGATGACTAAATGAACCAAAATGGCCTCAATCAGAAATACTGAATTGTAACAGGTAAATCAAAGTGGATCCTAAAAACAAAGATGACAGCAATGGACTGGCAAAGAGAAAAAAAGAAAAACAGTGGATTATCCCATAGGAGGAGTATGATGAAGAATGTAGAAAACATGAGACTGGAGAGTTAAAGGCAGGAACAGTCAATGTTGAACTCCAGATGCTAGGCTAAATTCAGATTTTACATGACAGGCAATAAGGAAGTGCTATACGGAGGAAGTAACTTGAACTGAGAAATGAAATGATACTTCCCAAAACATATACATAAAAAAGATACATTTGAGATCAAAAAGACCTCTCTTTAGGTACAGGGACACTTCTGTAATATTAGAGGCTATTTTCTTTGTTCTATGGTTTCTTAACTGTATTCTCTTTGACTTGCCCAAGCACGATAAGTCTCTTCAGAAAAGAAATGGTCAGCCTGAGTACCATTCCATCTAAACTCTGTCCTGATGTGTGCTCGTAGTTCTTATGCATCCATGCGAGCTGTCCACAGTTGTCTACCTTCAAGTGTAAGGAAAGGAAAGAGTGCTAGGAAACCTTCAGGAACACGTATCTCAAGAAATTTGGGAGAGGAATCAGTGATTAGAAGACAGATTCAGACTGCAAGTGTTCTCATGAAATGTAGGCTCTCAGGAACAATGCAGCAAAGGAAACTGTACAGGGGATAATTCCCCACTTCTGACAGCCCCCATAGATTGCCTGACACTTGGTAGGGCAGTATCTGGTAAGTTACAAGAAGCCCTCCAGCCCGTGGCTTTTTTCCTATTGAACAGAAGGCAAGTTTATTTCCTACGTATGTCTCAAGAAAAAGGCAAGACTGCTGAGCTGTGGGAACTGGGTTCACAAAGCATGACAGTCTCAAGTTCTTGACAGCCTTTGGTAAACATCAGCCCTGCACTAATAAAATCTCTGGGCGGGGGGCAGTGTCAAAATCTAACTGAAAACAAAATGTAGACAAAAAGAAAATTTTCTCCTTTATCATAAAGTGTTTCCTTTCCTCCCACATTATTAGCTAAATCATCAGCTGCAAATTTGAAACTGACAATCTGTCTTCTGTGAAATCAAACACAGAAGGCTTACTGGCCTGTGCTTTGTCCTTTGGCAGTGGCCACAGAATACAAAATTATGTCAAGGAAGCAAGGCAAGCCTGAAGGAATACATGCTGTCTCCAGCTGCTGGGCCATGACAGGCACTACTCACATGGTTTCTGTCCTGGGACAGCAGCAGTATCCTAAGGCTTTTCATGCTTGAGCTTCTGTCCAAAATGTCAATTGCTTTATCAAGATCATCTTGGTTTTTCAGCAGGATGGAAAGCTACAACACAGGACACAGAAAAATTAAATCATAAAATACAAATCTATTTCAATGCTTCAATTTGCAAACATTAAAAACTAAAAATAAGTCTGGAGGGGTTGGAGAGGTGGCTCAGTGGTACAGAGCTTACCTGGCATGTATGAGGACCTGGGTTCGAACCCCAGCACCACATATACAACTAAGTGTAAGAAAAACTAAAACCCAGATGAAAAAATAAAAATTGATTCCCTCTCACTTTCTCTTTTTGTTTTGTTTTGGTTTTTGTTTTTGCTTCTATTTTTTTTGTTTGTTTTGTTTTGTTTTTGAGATAGAAGGACAGTGAGAGAGAAAGAGACAGAGAGAATCAATTTTTACTGAGTTTTTCACATGGCTTTCATTGTTCTGACACTTAAGTGTGTACGTGGGTGCTGGGATTTGAACCTGTGTACTTGTGCATGCCAGGCAAGCACCATACCCGCCGAGCCACTACTCCAGCTCTTCTCTCCCAGTTTTTAAGAGACAGAGGGAAAGTGAGAAAGAAAGAAAGAATCAATTTTATTTAGTTTTTTTATTTGACTTTTGTTGCTCCTACACTTTGTTGTGTATGTGGTGCTGGGGTATAAACCTATGTCCCCATGCATGCCAGGCAAGCACCATAACTGACAAGCCACCGCTCCACACCCCGCTCTAGCCCCCGCTGTGCACAAAATAAGAATAAAACAAAAAAAAAAAAGTTTGGAGAAAAAAAAAATCTCTTTGGATACTATGAGGTCTTAAAGATCTACTGGAAATCATAGATTTTTTTCCAAGTGTGTTAATTCAATAATTTTTAATAACTTTTCAGAGTTGTGTGACCATCACACAATGCAATTTGGGGGGGACAGAGGAGAGTACTGGGAATTGAACCCAGGGGCACTTTACCACTGAAAGTTACATCCCCAGTCCCTTTTACTTTCTGAGACAGGGTCTCACTAAGTTGCCAAGGCTAGCCTTGAACTTACAATCAGGTGCTAAGATTATAGGCATGCACCACCACAACTGGTACTACAATAAAATCTAAAAAGATTGCCATCACTCCAAAAAGATCTCTTGTGCCCATTTTCAGTCACTTACCCTTTCCACTTTCAGCCACAAGCAGGCACTAATCTACTCTCTGACACTGTAGTTTTGCCTTTTCTGGACATTTAATATACATGGAATTAGGCAATTGATATATTTCAATTCAATCCAAAAATTTGTTCTCATTTACATCTAGTTTCTTTCACTTAGTTTAATATTTTGCAGTTCATTCATGCTGAGTATATCTCAGTACTTTGTTTTAAGATATTTTCTGAGAAGACCTTCCTCTCTAAAAACACTCTTTATTCCTAAGCATCAAACCCCAAATGGTTAAAGCTCTCATATTTTCACCAAAAATAAGCACCTGAGTCATGTCCCACCCTATCTCTAATTACGCTGACATTAACAGAACAAGCAGGACGGGCACAGAAGGGGCAGGGAGAGTGTCAGAGAATGAAAACGTCTTATAATAAGAACACAAATTTAATCTTAATGCGTAATATCTTAATGTTTAAAGGCAAATTCAGTGACCAGAACCTGAAAACTATCTCTTCTGGCTGCATTCCACTGAAGTATTAAAGAAAAGGTCCTCAAGGATAAAGGGAAGCCTCATTCACTGTTAAATGCAGAGGGCACTGAATATTTACTATTAAAAATGCAAAACTATGCTTTGCCTATGACTAAAAAATGCCAGATCTTACACATGTATGGTAAAAACAAGATCAAGTCAAAGTCCATTTAATATTCTATTTCCAATTTATAATATAGTGAGATGACAGAACTCCAAATCCTAAACTGGGAAAAACAAATAGTAAGAACAGTGTGTATGAGAGAGAAAGAGAGAGAGACTGTGTGTGTGTGTGTGTGTGTGTGTGTGTGTGTGTATACAAGATATACAAATAGCCCAAAGCACATGAAAAGATGCTCAACAGCACTATTCATTAGTGAAAAACAAATCTAAACCACAGTGATGCACTGTTTCACATATACTAACATGAGTATTAAAAAAAAAGAAGAAGGGGCTGTAGCGGTGGCTCAGAAGTTACAGCACCTGCCCGGCATGCTCAAGGACCTGAGTTCAAACCCCAGCACCACGTACACAACTAAGTCTCATAGCAACGAAGGCCATGTGAAAAACCAAATAAAATTGATTCTTTCTCTCTCTCTCTCTCATTGTCCCTCTCTCTCTTTATAAAAAGAAAAAGAAAAGAAAAAGAAGGAACTGAGGATATAGTTCAGTGGCAGGGTGCTTGTCTAGCATGCACAAAGCCCTGAGTTCAATCACCTGCACTAAAAAACAATTTTTTTTTTTTTAAAGAAAAGAAAAAGGGGCTGGAGTGGTAGCTCAGCAGTTAAAGCACATGCGAGAAGACCTGGGTTCAAACCCTGGTACCACATACACAACTAAACGTCGGGGAAACAAAAAACAAATGAAAAAATAAATAAATTAATTATCTCTTTCTGTGTGTGTCTCTCTCTCCCTCAAAAAAAAAAAATATATATATATATATATAAAGAAGCGAGAAAGAGGAAAAAAAAAAAAAGAAAAAGACTGGGAAAAGAAAAGAAAAAGCCCGGGGAATAGTTCAGCAGTAGGATGCTTGGGCCCAGGATTCTATTCCCAGTACAAGAAAAGATGGGAGAAATTACAAACCTCACACATTGCTGGAAGGAATGTACAATGGTGCAGCTATTATAGATAAGTCAGGCAGTTAAAGAAAAGTTAGAGAATTGGTGAATAATCTACCAAATCCTCTTGTAGGAATATTTAAGAAGTGAAAACATACGTTCAGGATTGGACCAGTGGCTCAGCGGTTACGGCGCTTGCCCAGCATGCTCAAGTACACGAGTTCAAACCCCAGCACCACGTATAAAACAAAGTCTCAAAGCATGAAGAACTAGGTAAAACTGATTCTCATTCTCTCTCTCTCTCTCTCTCACTGTCCCCTCTCTCTTTATTTAAAAAAAAAGTTCATATAAAAACTTGTACATAGGGGTTAGAGCAGTGGCTCAGGGGTTATGGCACTTGCCTGGCATGTGGAAGGACACCGGTTTGAACCCCATCACCACATACACAATGAAGTGCTGGAGCAATGGCCACATGAAAAACTAAATAAAATTGATTCTCTCTCTCATTGTCCCTCTCTCTCTTTAAAAAGAAACAAAAACAGAAACAACAACATAAAACTTGTACACAGGAGCTGGGGTATAGTTCAGTGGTAGAGCACTTACCTAGCATGTGTAAGGCCCTGGGTTCAAACCCTAGTACCAGGAAAAAGGTGGGGGAGCCCAAAAAACTTGTACACAATTATGTTCAGAGTAGCATTAATCATAATTACCAAAAACTGGAAACAAATTTCTATCCATAGATGAACAGATATAGAAAAAGTGGTATATCTTTTTTTTTTTTTTAAGTGAGAGAGGGACAGCAAGAAAGAGAGAATCAATTTTATTTAGATTTTCATGTGGCTTTTGTTGTTCTGACTCTTTGTTGTGTACGTGGTGCTGGGGTTTGAACCTGTGTCCTTGGGCTTGCCAGGCAAGCACTGGAACCTCTAAGCCACTGCTCCAGCACCCCCAAAAGTGGTATATCTGCATAACGGAATAGTCATGATTCAGTCAAAAATAGTAATAAAGTATTACATGCTACAACATGGATGACCTTTGAAAAGATAGACTTAGTGAAAGAACTCAGACACACAAGATCACATTGTATATGATTCCATTTATATGAACCATTCAGAATAGGCAAATCCAAAGAGATAAAAACTAGGTTAACCGGCTGGGGCAGTAGAGTGCTTGGCCTGGCATATACGAAGACTTAGGTTCAAACCTCAGCATACATAACACAACTAGGTGTTGGAAAAACATAAACCAGATGAAAAAATAATAAAACTGATTCGGTCTTTTCTTTCTCTCTCTCACTCTAACTTTTAAAAAAAGGAAAGAAACAAACAAAACTAGGTTAAGTGGTTGCTAACAGCTGGAGGAAAAGAAGAATGGGGAGTAACTGCTAATGGGTACAGGGTTTCTTTATGGAATAACAAAAATGTATTTTAGTTCATGGTACTGATTACAACTCTACTAAGAACCACTGAATTGTATAGTTTAAAAGGGTAAATTTTATGGTGAATTTTATTTCAACAAAACTATTATTACAAAAATATAAATTAGCCAGGCACCATGGTGTACACCTACAATCCCAGCTACTCAGGGGGCTGAGGCAGGAGGAACACAAATTTGAGATCAACTTGGGCAATTTAGTAAGGGCTGAGAGTGTAGCTTAACGGTAAAATATCCCTAGGTTCAAGCACCAGTACTGGGGAAAAAAAGGAAGAAAAAAATACATATGTTTTACATATACAAGTTAAATAAAACCTCAATAATTTTCCTTAAGTATTCTTAAATCCTGACAGGGCACAATTTAGGGGCAATGAAAAAAAAGGAAATGAAGGATTTTAAATTAACAAAATATATATTGGTCAACCCCTGATCACTGACATTAGTAAAGTATGAACTACAAAAAATATTTTATATGCATGACCTAAAATAATCAATCACAAGTAACTAGATTTTCCTTTAAATTAATATTTACATAAACATTTAAAATAAGGGAATGCTCAATATTCTGAGCAGTCATTTTTTTTAATATTTTTATTTCCATGCTATAATATGATACTTTTTTTTTTCCAAGAGAAGGACAGTGAGAGAGAGAGAGAGAAACAGACAGAGACAGAGAGAATCAACATTTATTGAGTTTTTCACATGGCTTTCGTTGCTCTGACACTTAGTTGTGTACGTGGATGCTGAGGTTTGAACCCGTGTACTCTCGCATGCTGGGCAAGCGCTGAAACCGCCGAGCCATCGATTCAGCCCCTGAGCAGTTATTTTTTGGCAAAAGAGTTTAAAAATAGATTTAGGGACATTTAGGGACATCTGGAATTTGTTTTTTTCAATACTAGGGATTTAACCTAATACCTTGTGCATGCTACACAAGCACTCATCCACTGACCTACATCCCCAACCCTACATCTGGAATTCTTTTTTGGATACTAGGGATTGAACCCAGGGGCACCAACTACTGAGTTACATCCCCATCCCTTTTTATTTTTTATTTTGAGACACTGTCTCACTAAGTTGCTGGGGTTGGCCTTGAACTTGTGGAACCTCCTGCCTCAGAATACAGGCATGCACCACCATGCCCAGCTACAAAGAAAGATATACCTACAAAATGTAAAGTTATTTTGATAAGTTCTGGCCTGGAATTTTATAGATCTACCTGCACTGTATGCGCAGGGGAAATGGAAACAGCTGCATTATCTCTCATGCAGTAAACAAACAAACAACAACAATGAAAAGCAGAAATCCCAGAGTTGTTGGAATTAAGAAAGAAGGTTCCAGGAAATGAAAACCTGTAGATGATAACAGAGGAACAAAATACAAAATGCTCAGTTATGCAGGGGGGAAAAATAGGCAGGAAAGTATTCCTCTTTTTCTTTTTTTTTCTTTCTTTCTTTTTTTTTTTTTTTTTTGTACCAGGGATTGAACCCAGGGGCGCACATCCCCAGCCCTTTTTTTATTTTTCATTTTGTGGCAGCTTCTCACTAAGTTGCTGAGACTGGTCTTGAACTTGTGATTCTGCCTCAGCCTCCTGAACCACTGGGCACCATCACGCCCAGCTTTTTTAGCTTCTGTAGGTAGCTATTTCTCCCATCTGTACATCATCCATCTATCTCACCTCATTGTTCATGTAATGCAGATCAAGAGGCTGCCCAAATACTGCTGTCACCTTGTGTTCCACGTCCTCATATCGCACAGGCCGGCTGAATGCTATAATTCTGAAAAGGAACAGGAAAGTTAGTTAACTGTATATTTACAGTGTAGGGTTTAAAATGACCTCAGTATATTTTCCCTTCTTCTCAACATAGGATTCTTTTTTATCCTTTCACTCAGTTTGCTTTATTCCCATTCTTTTCTTATCTACCCTAACCTTTTCACCCTTTACCTGATATGTACCAAATATTCCTTCTACTATTTTAGCCTTCATCTTTCTTCCAATGACAAAATCACAGCAGGCCACTGGATTTAAAAACTATGTTCTAAATAGTCTTGTTAGGAAATAAGCTAGAAAACTCTGAGATCAAACCACCAGTCCTGAAAACATGATCTCAATTCCTAAGTGACTCAGTTCTAAGGAGTCAAAAGTCTTTTCCATTGTTCTTTTTTATTTAGAGAGAGAAAGAATCTTTTTTTTTTTAATTTTTCATTTGGTTTTCATTGCTCTGACACTTTGTTGTTGTATATGTGGTGCTGGGGTTTGAACACAGTGCCTCGTGCATTCCACTGAGCCACTGCTCCAGCTCCACTGATCAGTTTTCTTAACTAGTATCATATCTGGGCATGAAAGTAGTGTTGATATTGAAGCTTTTCTAGGGAGAAAAAAACAATTTCTATAAATATAAGGAAGAGTAATCACTTCAGTAAAGAGGTATTAAAATAGGATTTGTTATTAAGTACCCCAGCAAAATTAAAATGGGCTGGAGCGGTGGCTCATTGGTTACAGTGCTTGCCTGGCATGCACAAAGACGCAGATTCGAACCCCAGCACCACATACAAAACAGAACGTCAAGCAACAAAGCCTACAAGAAAAGCTAAATAAACTTGATTCTCTCTTTCTCTCTCACTATCCCTCGCCCTTAAAAAAAATTAGAAAAGTAAGGATAGATGAAACAAGATTGGCAAAATATTGATAATGTTAATGCTTGATGACAGGTCCATGGGGATTCAGTATAATATTCTATCTACTTCTGTATATGTTTGAGAGTTTCATAGTAAAATCTTTTGTTTTGTTTTGTTTTTGTTACCAAGGATTGAGTCCAATGGCACTTAATCACTGAGCCACATCCTTGGCCCTTATATTTTATTTTGAGACAGGGTCTCACTAAATCACTCAGGGCCTCGCTATGTTGCTGAGACTGGCTTCGAATTCATAATCCTCCTTTCTCAGTCTAGAGTCGCTTGGATTACAGGTATGCGCCACCCCACCTAGTTTTCGTTTTAATGAATGTATTAGGCTAAATTACATACGGATGTTATAATCAACCGTTTTATGCACAAAAGTGGCAATTTCCAATAGGTCCAACCCAATACTCTAGAACTCAATTGAATAAAAATAGGCAAGGAGATAAATGAAACAGAAGAGAACATCAGAAAGAAAAACACACACACATTCTCTCTCATACATATACACACACACTCTCTCTCTCATTACACACACAGATAAAAATACAGGATTAAAATATGAAATCTTAGCCAGGTGCAGCAGCAACATTTGTAGTTCTAGCTATTTAGGAAGTTGAGGCAGGAGAATCCTTTAAGTCCAACAGTTTGAGACCAGCTTGAGCAATATGGTGATACTCCATCTCAAAAAAAATTCTTAAGAGGGGCTGGAGCGGTGGCTCAGCGGTTAAGGTGCTTGCCTTGTATGCACAAGTACATGAGTTCAAACCCCAGCACCACGTACACAATGAAGTGTCCGAGCAATGAAAGTCCATGAAAAACTAAATAAAATTGATTCTCTCTCTCTTAAAAAAAAAAAAAATTCTTAGAGTAGGGAAGGTATTCCTAAGTATAACATGAAACATAGAAGACAAGGGAGAAGACAGATTGATGACAAAATTCAAACTTCCAATGGCAAAATAAACTAAAAACAATATATGTCAAAAAACAAATACTGAGTGGTTGAAGCAGTGGCTTAGTGGTTAAGGTGCTTGCGTGGCATGCACAAGGACCCAGGTTCAAACCCCAGCACCACATACACAACAACTAAGTGTCAGAGAAACAAAGGCCACATGAAAAATAAATAAAATTGATATTCTCTCTTTCTCTCATTCCTCTCACTCTCTCCCTCTCTCTTTAAAAAATAATATTGAACTTAAAATACTTAACTATTGCTCCAGCCCCAAACCACTGAGTTGCTTTTTTGTGTGTTTGTTTGTTTGTTTTGTGTTTTAAAGAAAGAACGACAGTGAAAGAGAGAGACAGAGGGAATCAGTTTTTATTGAGTTTTTCACGTGGCCTTCATTGCTCCAACACTTAGTTGTTGCTGGGGTTTGAACCGTGTATTTAGGCTTGCTGGGCAAGTGCTGTATCCACTGAGCCACCGCTCCAGCCTGAGTTTTTTTTTTTTTTTTTAAAGAGAGAGGGACAGTGAGAGAGACAGAGAAAGAGAGAAACAACTTTATTTGGTTTTACACATGGCCTTTGTTGCTCCAACACTTAGTTGTGTACTTGGTGCTGGGGTTTGAACCCAGGTCCTCGTGCTTGCCAGGCAAGCACCGAAACCGCTGAGCCACCACTCCAGCCTGAGTTTTAATAAAATATGTACAGATATAATTTCTTTAATGTTCTTCTGTACTAGATTGGCTCAAATTAATGAACAAGATAAAAAGTCTTCATCATCTAGAATTATGTTATTCAATATGGCAGCCACTAGCCACATGTGGCTATTTCAAGTATTTAAATTAAAATTGATTCCTCAATCTCGCTAGCCATATATCAAGTGCTCACCAGCCACATGTGCCTAGTGGCCATTTATTGGATAACAGATACAGAACATTTCTATTATAGCAGAAAGTTCTACTGGACAACTTTGATAGAATATTACTATGAACCATAACCTATCTTTTAGGAAGATAATTCCCCCATAAATTTTCTTTTGGAAGTTATATTGCCAATGATATTCATTTGTCTCTACTGGGCAAATCCATTCATACTACCCTTCCCTCTTTTCTCTTTCTCTCTCCCCCACTCTTTCCCTCTCCCCATCCCTTAAATCAACTGTAACAAGCAGTGTTAGGTACTGTCTAGATGGCTCAAATCTAGATGGGTTATTTTAGACGGAGGGGTTTTATGGAGCCTTTGGGGAGAATAGTTTTCCATTAATTCCTAATAGAAGAGCATATTCCTCTCATCAGGGCCTCAGAAATAGTTTAAAAGAGGCCAGCCTTTGTGGATAAAATGCCAGAAGTTCATGTAGACATTCCTAGCACAGTAGTGGAAAAGGATCAAGCTCAGAAATTAAATTTTCCTGAATGTGGCCTAGAAACGAGTTCAAACCCCCTAAAAATTGCCCAAATTCTGGTTGAGATCAGAAACCAGAACTTTAAGTTTTGGTAAGGCCCAAGTTGTTCCCACCACAACGACTACTAGACATTTTTAGGCCAGTGCTTCAAAGAGAGATTTAACATCCCATGTTATCTGCAATTCAGGTTTTCAAGGGGAAGGAGTCTTCCTTGTCTGTCCCGAGGGCTAAGAGGGAGGAGGGTCAGGAGTCTGGTCCCCACCCTTTTAAAACAAAGGGAAAGCCTGCTCACTAGCTTGGATACCTGGCATGAAAAAATGGGAAAAGTCACTATTTCTTTCCTCTTTTCTGTGAATTCTAATTCTATAAGGTCCTATATTTAGAAAGGTCCTACCATTTTCCCTGGAAAAAGTAAAGAAACCAACAATGACTTTCTCTACAAAATTTGAAATGAAAAACATGAAACTAGAGCTGTCTGGCAAAGGACAGATTAAACTTGGCTTCCCTGTGCATTTTCTAAAGTCTTCAATTCCACACATGGTACACAAATAGGGAAATGCCATGGTTCCTGGAAACAGCTCCATAAAAAGAGAATACAGTTTTCAAAACCTTGATACCAACATTCTGCCACTCGGGGCTTCAGAAGGCCATTCCTGCCTGACCACCTTAAATATTTGTGGTTTCAATCTGGCAGCTTCTTTGAAACCAAACACATACACTTTCTCGGTGTAAGTCTGTTCACTGTAACTGCACACCACTTTGGGAACAGGGAATTCAGGAGAGCGTAATTGCATATTTAGGCTCTAACACAAGTGAACTTTTGATTTCATATCTACTTCTGAAATTTCTCTGGTACTCCAAGTTTGGTCATTCCTCCAAAACCTGATCAGGTCAGAAAGTGTAAAAAGCAACAACCATGAAGTGGCAATTTAACTTCCTTGCTTCTGGCAGAATGCAGAATTCAGCAGCTGGGGACAGATCTCAGAAGACCTTCCTTCCTCCAGGCCTAAAAACCACACAGGAGAGCAGGATCCTGGCTCTGCAGACCACACTTTCCACAATGTTTCTATTGGGTAGTCTCTGACAACTTTTCAGGCTCGTGAATGGATCTTTTTAAGGGAGAACAGCAGCCAACCACCTCCTCTGGAGCTAGCTTCAAAGTGGACTGAAAGATATCAGCTATAGACAACCCCCAGAATAACAAATGTGTGGAGGTACTAAGGTTTTGTGGCTGGACTCTTAAAGTAGGAAGATCTCATTGGCATGCTCTTCACCTCTCCAAATGCTCAAAGCAAAGGAAAAAAAGGGGAATAGTAATGGGAAAGACAGACAAAGAGGGGAAATAAATACTAAAGGCGCATTTAGGTACATATATATACAGGCTCCCAAACACCGTTCAACTAGAGTTCTGTATGCTTTTTTTTTTTTTAAGAGAGAGTGACAGTGAGACAGAGAAAGAGAATAATTTCTTAAATTTAGTTTTTCATGTGGCTTTCATTGCTCCAATGTGCCACTGTGTACGTGGTGCTGGAGTTCCAACCTGAGTCCTCACGCATGCCAGGCAAGCGCTGTAACCGATGAGCCACCGCTCCAGCCCTTGTATGCTTTTTAAATATTTTTCTGTACATAACCTGAGAAATTAAGTGGAGTCACATTTTTTCTCCACTGAGGACTTCTACCTTGGCTTCTCACAAAATAACAATAACTACTACTAAAATATCAACAGTGGAGAAGATACTTTTATAACATTATTTTCACTAATGAGGTAAGATTCAGAACACAGACTAAAAAACTCCCTCTTTCTATGTTCTTAAAGGATCTGAAACCTTTTAAAACTGATGGACTTGGGGGGCTGGAGCGGTGGCTCAGCGGTTTCATTGCTTGCCTCACATGCACAGGGATGCGGGTTCAAACCCCAACACCACGTACACAACAAGGTGTCAGAGCAATGAAAACCAGATGAAAAACTAAATAAAGTTGATTCTCTCTCTCACTCTCCCTTTCTCTCTTTAAAAACAAAACAAAACAAACCAACTAAAGGACTTGGTACAGTTTCCCGTGACCTAAAGACATCATGAGGAAACTTTCAATTTATGCAACTTTCTTTTTTTTCTTTTTTATTTTTTTAAAGAAAGAGGAGACAGTGTGAGAGAGAGAGACAGAGAGAATCAATTTTTATTTAGGTTTTCACATGGCTTTCGTTACTCGGAGACTTCGCTGTGTACGTGGTGTTGGGGTTTGAACTCGCGTATTTGTGCATGCCAGACAAGCACCGTAACCGCTAAGCCACCGCTCCAGCCCAATTCATGCAACTTTCAATGGCCCCAATATAGACAAAGCCAGGGCTATTCTACAGAGGACAGGAATGACACCACGTCATAGGACCATCATAACTGCCTTCAAATGCTCACAAGTGGCACAGTTCCAGTTGTATGGAAGCCATGACCTGGAGTAGAAATGGAGCTCTCACTTCCTCTCCTGCAAAATGGCAGACCTCAGAAGAGAACAGACCAGAAGAGTAGAATACCAGCAACTGAAATGGGTTCCAATTCTAAGACCAGAAACAAGGTTCAACTGGTAGGTGATTTCTTCCTTATGCCCAGTCAACCCCATGCCCTAGCCAGTGGTCCCATAGGGAACATGACTGGGTATGGCTTTCCAAAGTCAATACTTTCTGAGAATTTCAACACACAAGAACACAACCGCCAATCAATCAAGGCAACTTACCGTCTCTCCCCGTTGTGCTCAAACTTGATTCTGACATCACTCTGCCAAAAGGAATGATAGAGAGGTTAGAGCTTATCTGGTATGTGTTCCTCTAGCCATTCCCAGGTGAGCCTTGGGCAGGCCTTTGGCAACATTAAGCAAACATCTGATGGCTCCCGGTCCAATTTCTCTATCCAGAAAAGCATTCCTTCCCAGTGAGTTACAACTTCCCGTTCTAATCTCAGGGGCAACAAGATCCTTAGGATAAAATCCCTAGGTAATTGCCCCAGTTCAACTGCCATGTTCTGAAATAGCAACTTTCTATCTTCATACACTATTACTACATGTGGCTTCAGAATTTCTCCCAACCAAGAAACTTTTCCTTCTTGACTTATACAACTAAATAGAAAAAGAAACCTTGATATTTATTTTTCTAGCTACAGACCACAGAAGTTACTTATTTATCCTCTGTGAATTTTACATTTTCTATCCTTAGAGTAGGGCTAAACACATCTTGCAGAGTTGATATGAGAATTAAATGAGACATTAATAAAATATGTGGTAATTGGGCTGGAGCAGTGGCTCAGTGGATACGGCACTTGCCTGACACACATGAGTACATGAGTTTATAACCCTAGCACCAAGTACACAATGAAGTCTCGGCAGTGAGGACCACATGAAAAACTAAATAAAATTGATTCTTTTTCTCTCTTTCACTGTCCATCTTTAAAAAAATAAAATACATGGTAAGTAAAAGGCATACAATAAATGATTTTTGTATATGTTGCTACTATTTTTACTACTATCATGGATTTCCCATGATTTTCCCAAAGCTAACCCAGTGGGTGTAAAGTAGGACCCTGGACAAATTACCTCAGAAACTGTCTCCAGCTTCATCCAAAGTAATCATCCTGAGAAGCATGTAAACTCTGGGAGGGTAGGAATCATGTTTATCTTGTTTTTGAATCCCCATTTTTAAACAAAGGGAATGGCATGAAATATTCATGCTTAATATTTGCTAAATGGACGAGTGGATGGAAGAACAGAACTGAGTGTAAATGTCAAAAATAGAGAAGAGTCAAATGTTTTAAAACATGAAAGAACAAATCAAGAAGAGAGAGTTATTGCAAAAGAGAGTTCTAAAAATGACAGAAAAGGGGAAAACACATTTCAGAAGAAAAAAACAGAAAGAGGAAAAGGAAATCATGATGGTCAGGAAACCAGTAAAAAACAGATGAAGAAGAAAAAGAATTCAAAGTTAATGAACAAAAATTAATAGACAAAGACATAGTAATAGACTGTGGCTTGGGAGAAAAAAGAGAACTTCAGAGTACCTAAAGATGATGAACATTATGTGCATGTACAAATATGTAACAGCAAATCCCACTCTTATGTATAACTATAATGCACCAATAAAAAACAAACTAAAAAAATGAGGAATACCCAGCAATCAAAGATAACAGAAAAGGGAGCGTTTAAAAGGTAGGGGCTAGAATCCTCTTTTAGTTCACTAAATTGAAAGACTAGTTTTAATTTACACCCTAAAAATTATCAAGGACCCCAAAGTACTTTTGTTTATGTGGATTATATCCATTGATATTTACCATATTAGAAACTAAAGACAAATGGGAGTAGACAATGACTTTCTCAATAAGACTCCCAAAGCAAAAGAATTAAAATCAAGAATCAATGAATGGGATGCCATTAAACTAAAAAGCTTTTGCTCAGCCAAGCAATTCGTCAAAATTGTCAAGAAACAGAATGGGAAATAATCATGGCCTGATTCCTCCAACAGGGGACTAATATCCAAAGAACTCAAAAAACTTAGTATCAAAAACACAAATAATACAATCAATAAATGGAGCACAGCGCTAAACAGAATCTCAACAGAGGAAATTAAACAAGACAATGAATACATGAAAAAGTGCTTTAAATCACTAGTAATCAGAGAAATGCAAATCAAAACTACATTAAGATTTCACCTCATTCTAGTCAGATTGGCAAAGATGAAGAATATAAACAATATAGATGTTGGAGGGGTTATGGAGAGATAGGAACACTAGCACACTGTTGGTGGCACTGCAGACTGGTACAGCCATGCTGGAACACAGTGTGGAGACTTCTCAAAAAATTAGGGATGGACCCACCATACAACCCAGCCATTCCTCTGCTGGGTATTTTCTCAGAGGAGTTAGAATCAGCACATTACAGTGACACAGCAAAATCTATGTTCATAGCAGCTCAATTTACAATAGCTAAATTATGGAACCAACCCAGATGCCCCTCACTGGATGAATGGATCCAAAAACTCTGGAATATATATGTATACATACATAACGGAGTTCTACTCAGCTACTAGAAAAAACGATATTATGGCATTTGAAGGTAAACAGATGGCAATGGAAGAAATTACACTGAGCGAAATTAGTCAAACCCAGAGTCTCAAGGGTCAAATGTTTTCCCTCACTTGTGGAAACTAGAGCAAAACCTAGGCTTGAGTGAATGGTCAAATTCATATACTAGACTCACCAAAGTCAAAGCAAAACATAATCTAGGGGAACCACAGATAGGTGGAGAAGGGGGAAAAAGAGGGATAACCAGGAAGGATCTAGGGGAGGGAATCAATAATGTAGCTTACTCTTTATCCCCCAAGAAGCCAATCCTCTGAGAAGCCAAATAATGTGTTCTCTACACACACACATACATATTTATCTATACAAAGACATTTATATCTGTATGGGAGGAGATATACAAAGTCAAGAGACTGGAGTGTTGGTGATGTAGGGGTGAGTCTGGATTAGGATTAGGGGCATATCATATTGTTTCTACTTATGCATCTGTGATTGTACAACAACACAACTTCTCAATTAAATTAAAAAAAAACTAAAGCCAAGAAAATTTACATGTCTTCATTCATCTAAAATAGCAATTAAAGTAATACAGACTTCTATTAAATATAATACTTATATTAAACAATATTTAATATAGACATTTTACTAACAAAACAATATTTTCCAAAAAACATAGTGAGAAAATGCAAATTTCTTTAATGCCTGGCCTAAGACAACTGGATTCTCATGTTTGTTTCTACTTTCAATCTATTGTAACAGCACACATAGCCTCTGGAAAACTCCATTATACACTCTTAAGAGAATGAGGGTGAAAAGGGCAAATAACATCAGAGTGTTATTGTAACAATAGTTTGAGGAGCTGGAGCTATGACTCAGTAGTAAAGCACTTGCCTGGCATGCATGAGGACACGGGTTCAAACCCCAGCACCACATACAAACTAAGACCAGATAAAAAAGCAAAATAAAATTCTTTCTCTCTCTCTCTCTCTTAAAATATATAAATAGATAGAGACAGACAGACAGAGAAAAAAAGAAATATAGTTTAGATACTGAAAAGGACTTAGGAACTCCTAGAAGGTCCCCAGACTGTGATCTTGAGAATCCCTGAATTATAAGAATACCAACCTCTAATCCATTATTTTATTTATTTTTTTGAAAGAGGGGACAGTGAGAGAGAGAGACAAAGAGAATCAGTTTTCATTTAGTTTTTCAGATGGCCCTCGTTGCTCCGAGATTTCATTGTGTATGTCGTGCTGGGGTTTGAACTTGTGTACTTGCGCATGCCAGGCAAGCGCCGTAACTGCTGTGCCACCACTCCAGCCCCTAGTTCGTTATTTTATTTATTTATTTGTTCATTTTTGATACCAGAAATTGAACCCAGGGACATTTAACTACTGAGCCACCCCTAGCCCTTTTCATTTTTTATTTGAGACAGGATCTCAATAAGTTGCTTAGGGCCTTGCTAAGTTGCTAAGGCTGGCTTTGAACTTGTGATCCTCCTGCCCCAGCCTCCCAAGGATGTTGGGATGATAGTTGTGCATCACCAAGCCTGGCCCCTGGCCATTATTTATTTTATTTTATTTTTTAAAGAGAGAGGGACAGGAGAGAGCGAAAGAGAGAAATAATTTTTATTTAGTTTTTCACATGGCTTTCTTTGCTCTGTGACTTCATTGTGTGTGTGGTGCTGGGGTTTGAACTTGCATGCTCGCATGCCAGGCAAGCGCCATAATTCTGAGCCACTGCTCCAGCCCCTCTAGTCCATTATTTTAAACACAAGAACAGTGAGGCTCAAACAGTACAGTGTCTATAGAAAGTGCATGAAGTAAAAAATGGACAGCAAGGCTCCCCTGAGGGACAATAACTCTTCAAATACAGCACTGAACTGTGCACAGTAACACATGCCTGTAATCATAACTTGGGAGGCTGAGGCAGGAGGATTGAAAATTTGAGGCCGGCCTGAGCAACTTAGATCCTTTCTCAAACTAAAAAATTAAAATAAAAGGGCTATGGGAGTAGCTCAGTTGGAGAGTACCCTGGGTTCAGTCCCTAGAAACACAAAAAACAAAAACAAAAAACCTCAAAACATACAGCTCTGATACAGCCCTCTTATCTTTTTGTATAACACATAGATCATTTTTTTATCCATTAATAATACACAATGAGCTAACATTTATTGAGAGCATTTTCTTGTTTCCTTTAAATTTTGAGACAGAGTATTACTATGTCACTGAGGCTGGCCTCAAATTTGCAATCCTCCTGCCTCAGTCTCTCAAAAATAAAAAACAGGGGCTCAGGATGTGGCCCAGTGGTAAAGCACACCTGGGTTAAAGCCCTGGCACCCAGCCCCCATCCCCCTACCCCCAAAAAAGAAGAAAACTACCAAAAGATGTTATGTGACCTTTTGGAACTTATGGAGAAAAGAGATGGAAAGCTCTCTATATCGGGAGTAATAGTGGAGTGTGAACCAGGAGACTGGGGTACAAATCAAGCAGCAAGCAGGGGAACCTTTGGCTGAGATTATGGGTGGATGGAGGTGGAGGAGGTAGGACAGTAGGCACCGGATATGCATTCTAGGCATACACATGCACATGTACACATGTATACACACACACACACACACACACATCTGTGCAGGAAGATGGAACAATTCTGTGAAAGGAATTACCATGATTCAAAGTTTGTACGAGTGACAGCAGTTTTTTCTACTGTCTTCTTTTCCTTCTTCCCCCAAAATGCTAAGCAGGCACCCAACATGAGCCCTCTAAAGTAGGGTTCATGCTGACGTGCTTCAGCTTCTCACTCTCTGCTCCCACAATGGATTCTGAAGTATCCCAACTGCTTACCTGTCTCTGCAGCTGGGTTACTACATCCTTTAACCACTCCTGCGTATAGCCCAGTGCACCTTGAAGTAGCTCTCATTATTGTTTTTTTTTCTAATTAATAGATTTTTAGAACAGTTTTGGATCTACAGAAAAATTGAGCCGATGGAGCAGAGTTCCCATATATTATTCTCCCTCTCACACCAATTTTTCCATATTATTTACATTTTGTGCTAATATGGTATGTTTCTTTTCATTACATTAATTAACCAATATAGACATGTTAATTAAAGTCCATAGTTCATTCAGATTTCCTCAGGTTTTTTGTTGATTTTTATCTCATTT
The DNA here is from genome assembly GCA_004027875.1 of Aplodontia rufa. Taxonomy (NCBI): domain Eukaryota; kingdom Metazoa; phylum Chordata; class Mammalia; order Rodentia; family Aplodontiidae; genus Aplodontia; species Aplodontia rufa. The sequence goes on from PVKS010001321.1 coordinate 85,622, forward strand.
CTTTTTCATTTTACAAAATGATGGTAAAAAAAAATAATAGCTCTTATTCTTAAACTGGAATAACATTACATTTAGATACACCTATGAAGGAACCTCTTCAGTTCCTTTATAGGACTGAAGTAACTAAATTTACTTCATTTGGTTATTTGGGCCATAACCTGGGCACTGTTCTACATGAGGTTAGTCAGAAAGGGAATTAAAACTTTTGCTCCAAACCACTCCTGCTCAAACCTAACCAAGCCTGTGACTAGCAAGTAGCGTAAACAAAGATGGCTTCTCGAACATCATCACAGCCCTCCCACAGCAAGATGTGGGTGGGCTTCCACGTCCTACACGAGGTGCCCAACTCTGCTGAGTTCCTAAATCTGTTTCTTCTGTCAGGCTGACAACATGGGTAAGGAAGGTTTAGATAAAGATAACTTTATCCAATTCCTTCCTGCCAACCATTTTCCTTGACCTCTCTGAGGCATTTCACACTGGTGGCCAAATCCTCCTCAAAATTTTGTGACTCCATCCCAGCCCAGGGAATCTGCTACCACTCTAATCTCTACCACTCCAACCATTTCTGTTTTTTTGCTGATTCTTCTTCATGCCTTCTTTCACCCCTCCCGCTACCATGAACCTTCGACTTCTGGCTTTCCTCTATCAGTCAACCTCCAAACAGAAGATTCTCAAATTTCTATGTCCAGCCCCAATCTATGAAGCAAAAAGCTTCATCTGCCTGCCATGTATTTGAGGCAGATACATAGTTAAGAACACAGCCTGGTGTGGAGGCACACACCTATAATCCTAGCGGTTCAGGAGGCTGAGCCAGGAAGACCACAAGTTCAAGGCCAGCCTTAGCAATTTAACAAGTTCCTAAGCAACTCAGTGAGACCCTGTCTCAAAATAAAATACCAAAAAGACTGGGGATGCCTTAGTGGTAAAGTGCACCTGGGTTCAATCCCTGGTACCAAAACAAACAAACAAAACACATAGCAGCTAGCAATGGAGTCAAACTGCTTGCTTCAAATGCTGGCTCTACAGTTGCCTAATCTATATGACCTTGAACTTATTACTTAATCCATGATTCAATTTCCTCATCTGTAATGGATCATGATAGTATTTATCTAATAGATTTACCAAAAGAATTAAATTATATAATTGTGTAAAGACATTAGAATAGTACCTATCACTTAAGTCCTGAAAAAAAAAAAAAAAACCCACAGGTCCACTATCCTTTAGCCAAAATCCTTGGGCCCAAAAATGTTTCAGAATGCACATTCAGGACAAGCTAATACAGTGTGTATCTTGCATATCACGTGATTCCTGTCCATCCCTGGGGCAGTACTCCCACTGGAGAGGCAGAATGCTCACAAGTATTTCCTGCATTCCCATGGATTTCCTGAAGTTAGTCTGGGATTTTGTGCCTACTTCTGACCAAGAGTTGGGAAGAGACCTGTGTTCTATACTCTTCCCTGGCAGCCTAACATCCCAAGGGAACAGGGACCCCACAACCCAAGTTGCTAAGTGACTGGGAAACACTGTTCTCCTCTCATACTGGACATATTGACATATTGTGTTAAGTCACTGAAATTTGCAGTTCATTTGTTAACAATACAAACTAGTTATTTAAGCTATTCTAATTTCTGCAGTTAAAAGTATGAATATTCACAACGAGAGGCATAGAGAAAGATTATAAATAGCCCTATATCCTCTCAGGCAAGATTTTTTTTGCCAAATGAGTTTGCTTGGAATTAAAAAACAAAAACAAAAACAAAAACAAAACCCCTTTAGTTTGCAGACCTTTTTGGATTTCAGAATTGCAGATAAGGGACTGTGGACCTGCAAAAGTCAGCATGCACAAACACACCCCACTCACACACTCTAAAGAATTTTTCCTCCTGCTGTAATCTCAAACTTAATCTAGTCATGTGTGTCTACATCAACTACTCTTTTCTTTTTTTTTTTAGAGAGAGGGACAGTGAGAGAGAGAGAAAGAGAGAAATAATTTTTATTTAGTTTTTTCATGTGGATTTCATTGCTCCGAGACTTCGTTGTGTACGTGGTGCTGGGTTTTGAACTTGTGTACTCGCGCACACAGTGCAAGCACCGTACTCGCTAAACCACCAGTCCAGCCCCTCAACTACCCTCTTGAAAGAGTCTCTCTTCTCAGAATCTCTATTTCTTTTTTATTTATTTATTTTTATGCAGAGCTGAGGATCAAACCCAGTGCCTCACACATACATGCTAGGCAATTACTCTACCACTAATTAAGCTACAACCCCAGCCCTAGTATCACTATTCTAACTCAGTACTACTGTTCTCTCAGCTACACAGGCTTAAACCTGTGTTCTGCTAGATCCTTTCATTCCTTTCCCCCGTCACAGAGAACAAGTTCCAACTCTCCTTTCAGAGGCTTCTGATATGAGGCTCTGCTTCTCATTCTTTCTGACCTCACCCTTGCTGAGAACTTTCCCTCCAGGTCCTGATTCCAAAGGCTACCCACCCTGTACTTCTCAGTTCCCCACTTTCTATTCATTCTATATTTCCTCTACAGTTCCAACCACCTTAACCACCTCTTTCACCATGTTCCTTCCTTGTTCAAAAAATAATCAGCAATATCCATTACTATGGGATAAAATCTAAATTCTCTATCATCATTTGAAATCCTCTGGGATGTAGGCTCATTCAGTTCACCTAACCATCTCATATTATTTGTTCCTCAAGGAACTCCCCTCTCAGTCAGACCAATGTTCACTATGTTTTCTGAAATATGTCATATAAATATTCCTTCCTCTATCCTTTAATCATCCATTCCCCAACCTGAAGTTCCACTCTTCCTCCTTTCCCCCTAACTGAACTTTTCCACAACCTTTGCAGACTGGTTCAAGTGCCACCTTCACATGAACTAACTCCTCTGGCTCAAGCTCACACCTTTCACTTTCCTAGCTTCCAAGAAAACTCCTGGACCACACAATTAATTAGGCGTAGTCAATCCTACCAATAGTTTGCTTGTTTCTTTCTTTTTCATGTATTTCTCATTTCCCAGCATGACACGAATCCTGGGGTAAAAGGAATATAATTTACATTTCTTCTGTGCTTTTAAGCTTGACCATATGCACGTACTGAATTGAATAGAGAGGTGCCACAGCTGCTGAGAACAAAGTTCCAGAGCTGGCAGTAGCACGCACCTATGCTCCCAGTGACTTCACGGGCTGAGGCAAGAGATGGCAAGTTTGAGGGAGGCCTCAGCAACTTAGTAAGACCCCATCTCAAAATAAAAAATAAAAGGGACTGGAGATGTGGCTCCGTGGTAAGTACCCCCGGGGTTAAATCCCCAGTAAGGAAGGGGGGACAAAAGAAAAATGCTTTGGTTTAAAAATTCAGATTTAGGTAAGTTCAAATCCCCTGTTCATCACAGTTGATTAGTGAGGGTAATAGTGGGAGTCACGCTCAGGAAAGGGACAAAAAAGCCCTTAAGTTTGAGCTACAGATTTGGGAACTCAGCAGGGGCAATAGGAGTCATTAATAATACCAAATTTAAGCAGAAATGACTCTCAAAGTCTGGACTGGTATATGAACATGTAAACCAGAAGAACTCTTGAGAATCCAGAAAAAAAAATCAGTATTTATTAAACAAAGGTTTGTGAACTAGTATGTCCTGGCAAAGGGCTGGGTTAGTCATTATCTATCTTACCCTGTCTCTGATTCTGTATTCCTCCCTCTTCCTGTATTTGCTGAATACCTTTGATGGCTTCCCACATCTTTGGAACTGCAGTCCTTATTTTGCCAGAGATTGTAAATAAATGAAAGAAAAAGAAAAGGGCAACAAAAATAAAACTTTTATTTGCAAGTGTAACTCAGGAAAGTCTGAAGAGATAGGTGGAGGAGATGATTATAAACCAATCTTACAAAATATAATACCAGGTATGTGTATTGCTATATGTCTTATTTTCAAACTGGCCAGCCCTCTCATCAACAATACTTGAAAGAGAAGGGAAGTCCTAAAGAGCTAGGTCTAACACAGTAACAGCAAAGCGCAGTCTGCTCAACCACTGACCTTGCTAGGGGAACAGCTCTTGGAATTCTCTTCCTATAGAACTGAGAGCCAACGGCCTGCCCTACTTATGTCTGCCACAAAGAAAGCAGCTTTTCCATTCTGAAGGACCTGTGCTAGTGGACTATCTAGAAAGTCAGATCCAGACTCTGGGTTCTGCTCAAGCATCACCTACCATCTTGATATGATTCAAGGAAAATCAGAATCAGTGGAAATAAAGATTCTATTCCTGGCAGGCATGGTGGCACATGCTTGTAATCCCAGAGGCTTGGGAGGCTGAGGCAGGAGGATCTCAAGTTCAAAGGCAGCCTCAGCAACTTAGTGAGGCTGTAAGCAACTTAGCAAGACACTGTCTAAAAATAAAGAATAGAAAGGGCTGGGGATGTGGCTCGGTGGTCAAGTGCCCCTGGGTTCAATCCCCGGTACTGAAAATAATAAAAAATAAAGATTCTATTTCTTCCTCTACTGGAGTTTTCAAAAATTAAATCAGATTCAGAATTTTGCAAAAAACTATCAATCAGATAATTGTTGACAATTCAACAAAGGTGGAAAGACCTTAGCCCCAAAACACTACACATAGTTCTGTTTACAAGTCACACCTAGAACATGTGCTAGAACATAACAGAAGTGACGTAATCACTACAACTTCACATTTGTACATTTGTTTTACAATGTACAAAACACATTCTGTCCATTATTTTAACCACAACCTTAAGAGGTAGATACCGGGTGGTATTATGTCTATATTTCAGATGGAAAAACTGAGGTTACTGACTTATATGTGGCAAAATTAATGAGACTAGGAGTCAGAAGATCTGGATTTGCTACCTGATTCTACTCAATCACCTTTGTGTGAAAGTTTTGTAAACCTTATAAGTATTATAACATGTTTAGAATTGCTGATATTGTTAACTATCATTGTGGAAAGCACTCAGTAAATTGAAAAATCCTTCGTTAACAGATGATTAAAAATAACTCAAATAAATAAATAAATAAATAAAAAATAACTCTATGACTCCAGTGCTCTCTTTACTACACTGAGCTGTCAACCCTATAGAGCAAGAACATAACAGAAGTGATATAATCACTACAACTTCACATTTGTACATCTGTTTTACAATGTACAAAACACATTCTATCCATGATCTTAACCACAACCTTAAGAGGCGTAGCACACACAGATAAAGCACTACAAGTGGATGGCAGCTAAGGGGATTTTGCACATCATGACCTACAAAACCATCCACAGGCTCCAGCCACACCTATGATATGCCATACACTTAAGATATACAGTCAGCTCCAATCATGCTATAAGCTTTCAGGGACCTAACCTATAGGAGAATAGAGAGAACACAGATCCTGTCTCTTAGCAAATAGTTCATGCTGAGCATCTCAATGCCTGAGGCTACTCAGAATGTTTATTTGTTCTCAGATGCAGTCTCTCTTTCAACTAGTTACCAAGCCTGTTTACTTAACAGAAGAGACGATGACTTAAGACCTGCCAACCAGAATATTGAATTAGGTTTTCCAGTTCTTCCAGGCCTCAGCCTCTAAACAATTCTATCAATGAACCTACCTCCTCTGGCTTTCTTTGTTGTGCCAAGCTTGAGCCCATGAAGCTGTGCTAGTCTTGACTGGGCCTTGCAGCCAGCACTGCCACTCTCAACTGAAGGGCTACTTGCCTCTGCAAACACCATTGCACCCATGAATAAACAACCTTTCCAACTAGCCAAAATACTTGGTTACCTTCAAGTGAAACTATGATTTGAATCTTTAGGCCAATTTGACAGTTCTTAGCCCAATTTGGCATCTCTTAGCCATTTAAATTAGGCTTTGATCTTTCATTCCTCTTTCTTCCTAAGCATGGACCTTCTGGCTGAATAACTGGTAATGAAAAAAACTATTTCACCCTATCCTAGGCCTAAGATAACAAAAACAATAATAAATGTAAATTCCCTCTGTAAATTGTGAAGTCCTATGTTGACAGGTTATTAACATTGCCAAGTGCTTTTCATTTCACTAAACAGTAAATTCTCCCCGATGTGTTCCCTGCATCCCCATCTCACCCTGTCTGTCCTAGAAATACATTCTCCTAGTAAGAACCATGCTTCCCAGAAAAGACCATACCGCAATCTTGACTTCATTAAGGGGAAAAGCCATCTTAACATTTTCACTGCCTATTTACCCAATATTAGCATAAAACCACGAGATTCAATTTCAAAACAGTCAGATTAGTGTCACAGCTTCACATTCCCTCAAGAACAGAATCTTAAAGAGGATTTCACTGATGAGCTTATCATGATTTGTAGAAATTCATGACCTGTGCAGAAGTATGGAATACACCAATGAATCTCTACACATCTCTAAGCATAGACTTAATTTCTTTTCCAAAAAAATCAACAGTACTTTACATGATCTATAAAGTTTTACTTGCCCATAGTCACTAGCCAAATGTGGCTATTTATTTAACTTTTTGAAAATTAAATAAAATTTAAAATTTAGTTCCTTAGTTGCTCAATAGTCACATATGACTAGTGGCTACCATATTGGACAGCATAAATATGGTAGCCACTAGCCATATTGGACAGAGCATTTCTGTCATCATAGGAAGTTTATTAGACAGTACTGATTGAGGCTGTCTATGAATATTGTGAGAAATGATTAGAGGCACAGAACATGGGTCAACAGTAACCAATGCTCCCTATAAATCCAATAAAACAACTTGTCTGGGAAATGAATTCCACTCTTCCAAAATGAGTAGGAAATTTAAAAGTACACTTCAGCTTTAACAGGTAATATAGGTCCTTACCAAAAATTTCTTTTTCTCACTGGCCCCTGCACATGAGCTTGTTGTTACTGCGGGGCTGTTCAGGAGGGCTGAGCTGCTGCTGTTGTGTTTTTTCTTTAAAAAAGAAAAAGAAAAAAAAAACTGAGGTTAATGATTTGTATCCTCCACATAACAGATAAAAATGTGATGTTATTCAAGTAAATTGTAGGTCCAAAGAGCCAGTATGCCATTACGATTACTTTCTAACAAATAGTCAATTCTTTTTACAACCTTTATAACTATTGACTTCACTCCAATAACATAACAGTAGGCACAGGAAAGGAAAAAAAAATCAGGACTTCTTTTATAACAGCTTTTAGGCTCTAAGCAGAGGATTCCTAAAAGTTAATCCCCATTAAGGAACTATCTTGGACCACTCCACTCCTTTTTCTCTCTCAGATGGTTCCTTTGGGTCTTCCAACTCAAGAAAGCTTCCCCTTTTCACCTACTAACTGATATCCATGCGAACAGTCCAGTTTGGAGAAAGATCAGCTAACTAGATCAGCGTTCACAGGCATACTCCACATAGGAAGACAGGAAGGAAAGTGAGGTCATTAGGCTCAAGCCTGGGGGAGGGAACTCACTTCTGGTAAAATGCTCCTTCCAAAAATGGCTTTGAATACAAATTAGTTACAGCAAAGGAGAACCTACACAATCAGTCAGAATAATGTATGAAAATATTACAAGAATGGGCCCTAATCTGTTCTTAGCCCAGTTCTGTAAGATAATTACAATAAAAGCAATTTTCTAAACTAATTTTTCCATTATAACATGGAACAAAATGAATCCTCTCCACCCCCACAGGCCTCCTAGAATTCCTAAAAGCAGGAAATACTCTAGGAGGCTCTATATCAAAGACCATAGATAGAAAAAAAATTCTAGAGCCTTATACTTTCTCTAGGAACTGAGGATACATCTGAAAAATTGGTAGACAAGATGCAAATGAAAGAAGAGATTAGCAGATAAGAGGAAGGATCTCATAGACAAATTTTCATCAAAAACGTGCAACATAACCATCAGATACAGCAATGAACACCCTCTAGAATAGAAAGCTCTCTATCCATCCACTCTTCTCCGCAGGCCAAAGTACCCAGGAAATAGGCAATAAATGATACTAGATGTGTGATGAAGATTCCCAATAGCACATAGGTTTAAATATTAACAAAAATAGGAAATGTTTTTCCTAAAGAAGCACGTGGCTCTCATGACTCTCAACTACCTGAGTCAACAATGGGAAATAACAGTAAACAATAACAACAAAATCATTCATTGTTGCCTTTAGAATATTTTGTGTGGCATTTTTAAATTCGAAAAAAAACTAACTTATTTTCTGTGGCACTGGGGATTGAACCCAGGGGTGCTCTACCACTGAGCTACATCCTTAGCCCTTTTTATTTTGAAACAGGATCTTGCTAAGCTGCACAGGCTAACCTTGAACTTGTCATCTTCCTGCCTCAACCTCCCAATAGTTACGTGGCATTTTAATGAATGCATTTCTCTTCCTAATTATATTTTATACAAGCTAATACCATAAATAATTAATTTGTGCTGAGTACACACTCTAAGGTATATTCTAAAATCCTTCTGAGTTAGGGACCATGAATTTGAATAAAATAATTGCCAAATAATCAGTAAAGGAAAAAAAACTGTATAAATACTGTCCCTATAACAAGTGAAGGATTTTCATTCTCCACAGATGAAATGCTATGCACAAGGCTTTGAGATTCCAGGTCAAGGATTCACACCTGGTTGATATACAGCATTTACCATTTAACAGACTGTGAAAGGGAAAGCACCAGCAGTATTCAAGACTGTGTTAAAGCAGCCTTGGCTTATCATATATTTCCCACTGGAAAACCTCTCTCCAACAAATCCAGTTAAGCTCTATCAGGGCTACACATACCTGCCTATTTGGGTGACCTGTATCCTTGTTCTTCATGGTCTCATATCCAGACACACGGGGACGTCGGCTCATTTGGAGGGCCACCAGATCCTTCATGATCGAGTCCAATGCCTCCTGTTCATCTGCAATGAAAAAAAGGACATCAGCTAAGGTACTCAGAGACCAGCAAAGCACTTCCACAAATTATACAACTAATACTCAGGGGGTCCTGCCCAGGTAAAATGACAGATCCAGTAACTATAATCACTGTAGTGGATGCCTCCCCAAGTAGATAACTGAAGCCAGATTATGACAATTTGAATTTTAATGGATTTTTAAGAGCACTCCAGTCAGATTTCTGGCAGCAATATTTACCAAATGATTGCAACTAAGGGAGGTCCTGAAACAGAGCAATTTGTCCCATACTAGAGAAACTCAACAGGAAAAATAGATGAAAAGTTGGAGCCAGGCATAGTAGTCCATACCTATAATCCCAGCAACTCAGGAGGCTGACACAGGAGGACAGCAAGCTCAAGGCCAGACTGGGCAACTTAGTAAGATCCTGACTCAAAATAAAAAATAAAAAGCGTTGGGGATCTAGCTCAGTGTGTAGAACACCCCTGGGTTCAATCCCCAGTACCAAAAAAAAAAAAAAAAAAAAAAAAAGCTGGAGTGAAGAACAATACAGCACAGTATATAGTAAATGAAAAGCGAAAGCTGATTATGGAACACAGTCAGTCTCCCTATTTTTAAAGCATCATGTGTAGACAAGTACTAAAGAAAGGTACCAAACAAGAACCTCAGGTAGCTACTTAGAACAGAAGTTGTTTTTACAAGCCTAGCCTTTGAATGCTGCCCTCCTAACTCCGCAAGTTTACAGGCCTTCTGCTTCCTATAGGAAAGTCAAAGGGCAGTTCTATTGTTTTTCTTCCCTAACCGACCAAGCAAAGCATTGTCTCTACCTTAGTGGCATTATTTTAATCTCCTTTCCTTGAAATAGCATGGAGTACTAGAGCTCCCATGCACTGAAAACAACCAACCAAGCCCCGAACCCAAACCAGCCCAATTCCAAGTTTTGCAAAATTCTCTCTGGTCCTTCAAGAAGTCTCTGTTCATTTAAATAACATTTAGGGGTTGAATATAAACAAATCTGTTGATCTGGAAGGAAATTTGAGGGATAAGTTGTTATATATGCTTTATTGAAAATAAACAAATCTGTTGATCTGGAAGGGAATTTGAGGGATAAGTTGTTATATATGCTTTGTTACACAGGGACTTGGGGCATTCCTTTAAGAGAAGCAAGTGTGCAAGACTCCTCCCAAAGCGAGTGCCTATCTTTTGCCCTTTATCCATGTCTCTTAGAAATATTCTAATACCCCCACAGAAAGGAAAGAACAGCATGATTCTAGTTTCTTCTCCCACACTATTTGCCTCTCCCCTCTTCTGAGACTAATCTACTCAGATGCCCACCATACTTCTGAGGAGGTATAGGAAAGAAGGACAAAGGCGCCTATAAAGAGGTTTTTGTCCGTCTAGAAAAATAAAATTAGATTTAAAACTTCAAGAATACACCTGAAAAGTATATTCCTTTGATTCTACGTCAAAATGTATAAAAAGTCAGCACAGGGCAACATAGTTATAATACCAAAAGCACTCAGTAAAGGTGACAACAAATGTATCTCCAAAAAGACATTAATCAAAATTAAAACATAGAAGTCCCATCAACTATTTTATATTTTCTAGCAATTTTCCTATATGTTCCTTAAAGAAAGAGAACTTGGGGGTAAGAGTGTATATAGCTCAGAGGTAGGGGAGGAGAGAGGACTATTTTGGTTTTTTATTTTGTTTCGTATCCTTACAACCAAGATTTTAAAACTAGAGAATAGAGCTGAGGGGATCAGTGCTAACATGCTTGCCTGGCACACTAAGTCCACATTTTGAACTCTGGCATCATTAAAAAAAAGAGAGAGAGAGAGAATTTAAGTTGTCTAAACTCAGAGAGACATGAACAGAACGCACACACACACACTTTTTAAGTCAAATCCACGAGTATGACCAGTGAAATCATTTCTAATTCTGCATAGATAATGCAATTATAAGAGCTGGTTTATCAGGTTGACAATATTTGTCTCCAGGAAGCTAACCAATTCCCAGCAAAGCAAGGATAAACTTATTAGGTAATTTTAGCACTGAAAATACCTAAGGAATGGTCTGTCACTACTGCCTGAAATCTGGGACAACTGACACAAGTAAAACAGGGTTACAGAATCTGATTTTGTGTTCAAGTTGAATGTATTACTAAAAGCAAACAAATTCTTCAACTGATACTTCAATTTGAAAACATGGATAAAGACAGCAAGTAAATCAAATGGCTCTTTTTGACATTTCATCCTTGATTGAGATTTTAACTGAAATTACCACACCTTTAGTATGGTATTCCTAAACAAACAAACAAAACTTTTAAAAACAACAGCTTTCTTAGAATGCAGCAGCCAGGAATATGAACCTTGGATCAGCAAGACCTGAGTTTAAGGAGGCCTCAAGCAAATTACATATTCTCCTTAAACTTCAATTTCCTCATCTGTAAAACAGACTTAATAAAAGCTTTATTTCACAGAGTTGCTATGAGAAAAAGAAAGCTAAAGAAGAAAGAAAGAACTTACAAATTACTTCTCATGGTACCTAACATTTAGTAATGCTTAAAAAAAAAAAGCTGGCTATCATCATCATCAATAGAAAAAGGTCAGTGGAAAAAGACTGGAGGCCACTTAATCTATACTAGTAGTTAAATTTGTTCCTGAATTTTTATTAATCATTAAGATCAACCATTTACTGAATATTTATCATGTTTTATACATTAGAAGGTTTTATACTTTTGTTTTTACTTCATTCAGTTCAATGCTAGGCAAATAACTCTATTGTTGAGCTACATCCCAGCCCCATGAGAAAATTTTTTGTTGTTGTTTTGTTTTTTTAAGAGACGAAGAAAGAGAGCTAATTTTATTTTTTTCTTCATCTGGTTTTTGTTCTTCCTCCACTTCGTTGTGCATGTGGTGCTGGGGATTGAACCCAGGTCCACACCTATACCAGGCGCTCTACCACTGAGCCTCATTTCCAGCCCCTACATTAGAAAACTTTTAAGTTACTTCAAGATATTTAAATTCTAGGGGAAAATGGATGAACACCATACAAACATGAGGCTATAAAAAATAAAGACCAAGGCTGGGTATATAGCTCAGTAGGGTGCTTGCCTAGCATGTTCAAGGCCCTGGGTTGAATTCCTAGTATTGCAGGAAAAAGAGAAAGAGAGAGAAAGAAGCAGCTGGCTTCTTGAGACTGGGGCTATAGCTCAGTGGTAGAGCAAGGCCCTGGGTTCTACCCACAAGACAGTTTAAAACACAAACATACAAACACCACACACACAAATCTTAAATGCAAGAAACAGCAAAGCAACTGTTCTAAATTGTAATCCCAGCAATTTAGGAGGCTGAGGCAGGAGAATCACTAGCTGAGGCTAGCCTGGGCAACCTAGCAAGATCCTGTCTCAAAGTAAAATAAAAAAAGGGATGGGGTGCACCTCAGTGGTAGAGCACTTGCTATCATATTAATGCCAAGTTAAATCTCCAGTACCAGTCCTCCTAAACAGGTGGAGGGGGAAGCGGAGAGAAGAAGGAAAAGTTAGGAATCCAGTTATAGAAAATAGAAAAGGCATCTATGAAACAAACATTAGAATTCAGGCTTAAAAAGTGGAAACTCTTAAGCAGTTTTAAGCAGACAGGTATCCATAATTCTCCAGCAGTTTGTACTTTTTCTTCTCTGAAACCCTGACCTAGGGTATGGGGCTGCCAAACAACACACTCCTCTCTCTTTAGCTCCAGCAGAAAGTTATCCTTCCAGACTGAAATATTACTTCTATCTAAAAACAAGGTCTTAAGACATTTCCCATTTCACAGTTCCCTTGGCTAAAAACCCAGAAAAGTTGCCAGAAAAGGGTGTCCTCCAATAAACAGTCATCTGGCAAGATATCTGTTTACTATGCCACACTCTCTTTTCCATATATACAAATTCCCAAAGTAATATTTTAATCTTTGTTTTCAGTTAACTAATGATGTTACTTCTCCATCTGGCCAAGGCTCTACCCAGCCCTGCCAGATCACACTGCTCACTCAGGAAAGCCTATGCTTCAGAGTGTCCCTGAGTCAGATTTTACTTTCTCTTTATGACATTTCACATACTCCCAATGCCTCCACCCTGTCCAAACTTAAGCAAACATCATTTTATAACAAGTATGTGCAAAAAGGACCCATCCTCAATTCAAAAGAAAATTTTCTCCTTCAATAACATGGTTGAACCTTATATCTCAAAGTCAAATTCTGGTGTGTGTTTTTGTTTCTAGGATATATAACAGGCATCTGACATTAATTTATAGTTCAAAATTTTAAAATACATATTACAAAGAAAATAAGTTTCCTCATAAGAATTAATAAATGGGGGCTGGAGCACTGGCTTGGTGGTTACAGTGCTTGCCCAGCATGCACAAGTACATGGGTTCAAACCCCAGCAACCCACATACGCAACTAAGTGTCAGATCAACGAAAGCCATGTGAAAAACTCAATAAAAATTGATTCTGTCTCTCTCACTGTCCTCCTCTCTTAAGAAAAAAAAAAAAGAATTAATAAATGCTTTAATACCTGACAAAACTTAAAGAACTAGAGACTATAGGATTATGTCAACCCCTAAGTTACAGAACTGATCTTTCCTTCCTATCAAATTTTTTTTTCAAGGATAAGGACTGAACTCGGGGCCTTGCGCATGCTAGGCAAAAAAAAAAAAAAAATTTTAAGAGAAAGGAACAGTGAAAGAGAGAAAGAAAAGAATTGCATTTAGTTTTTCATATGGTTTTTGCTCCTACACTTAGTTATGTATGTGGCACTGGGGTCTGAACTCAGGTACTTGAGCAGGCCAGACAAGCACTGTAACTGCTGAGCGACAGCGACAGCCCCCTTCCTATCAATCTTTATACATTTTTGACAAAGTACCTATACTTCCTTATTGCTCTGACTGGCTGACCATCCCCAATCCAATCTAAAATCTGAAATGTGTTAGGGCTGTTCAACCAGTAAAGGCTATGCAAATATTCCAAAATCTAAAACCTCTGAAATCTCAAACAAGCTTCTGATTACATGTATTTTGGAGTTAAAAAAAAAAATTAATACTCAACCTTTTTTTGTTTATGTTTCTGGTTTACTTCATCTAACTTTTTTTTAAAGAGATAGAGGGACAGTGAGAGAGAGAGAAAAGAGAGATTCAATTATATTTAGTTTTTCATGTGGCTTTTGTTGCTCTAATACTTCCCTGTGTACATGGTGCTAGGGTTCAAACTTGCATCCTCACACAAGCCAGGCAAGCGCCATAACCACTGAGCTACTCCTCCAGTCCCTACCTCATCTAACTTTAAATTATTCAACAGGATAATTCAGGTACAGTGCCTAATACTATACCTGGAACATAGGAAGCACTTGACAAATGGACAAAAAAATAAATGGATACCTTACAGAGAACTAGAAGAACTGATTCTTATCTGTGTTCCCCTAAGTAGTGCTCAGTGGATGGATATTTACTTTTTCTAAATGCTTAAAATTCAGTTGTAAAATCTGTCATTTTGTTTAAATATCAGAAATCAAGTTATGACATAATCGTGTTTTTTTTTAAACTGCAATTCAAGTTTTTCTTTCTTTTTTATACTAGAGATTGAACCCAAGGGCACTTTACCACTAAGCCACATTTCCAGCTCCCATCCCCCACCGCCGTTTTTGGAGGCAGGGTCTTCCTGACTTGCTTAGGGACTCGCTGGTCTGTTTAGCGAGTCACTAGGATAGCAGGCGTGCAACATCAAGCCTGGCTTTAATTCAAGTTTCAATCAAAACAGTTACTAACCATTCTGAGTCTACACAGGTCATCAGATTCTAGCCAAACTAAATTGAGTCTGGTCTTACAGGGAGCTCTCAGTAGTCTTAGAACCCAGGAGATACAGGCATCTCTCTGTAAGCCACAATGATTCTGACATCAAATCAAGTTATCAACCAGAACCTGACCATCTTTGATCCTGTACTTAGTTTATTATAGTTTCTTTAACATTTCCAAGACATTACACACTTTGGAATAATACATCCCACTAAGTTTCAGACTGCATTTATAAAAAGACCAAATGAGCACTACTTTCAGGAATTATTAACAGTATTTGCCACAACAATTACTAAAACTGGGAAGAAATTCTACACTAACCAAGAGAAAACAACCAATCAATCCTATTTTAATAGTTACTCAGCATAGTATTAAAGTTAAAAAAATTCCTATTATTTACAAAGATAAGTATAGTTTACACTAGAAATTCACTAAGGCTAATAACCAATATAAAATCTGACCTGTTTTTATGAACAATCCAAGTTGTCAAACAGGCTTGAGTCTGAGGCACAGAACAGCACAGGAAAATAATGACTATTAAAAGAACCTGCAGGGCAGGGTATTGAAATTAGTGTTAGTCCTTTCCTCACTGGGATGGAGTTTAACAAGTAGAACTAAAATATTAAGGAATCTGTGTTCCTCAATCCTCAAACTAGTTTGTTTGGTGCTGGGAGTTGAACCCAGGACCTCTTGCTTGATGGTTTAGTTTATTTAGAATTTCAGAACCAAAGCAAACTAACTATGCTGAGTTTTCATCATTTACATCACCAGAATAGAACTAGTACTTGAGAGAGACTGTGTCTATGTGTCCATAATAACCTTGCTGAGCTCTATGCAAAGGAAATAAAGAGCCCAATGACTGGAGAACTCAATACTAGGTCTAACTGTGTGTCAAGATTATCTACAGAAAAGAAAGAGGTAGGGAATGGCAAGGGGAGAAAGAGTCAGGGCAGTGGTTGGTTTTTTGTGTTTTTTTGTACTGGGGATTGAACGGGGGTGGGGGGTGGGGGGTGGGGGGTGGGCGATTAACCACTGAGCCACACCTCCAGCCCTTTGTTTGAGACAGGGTCTTGCTAAATTGTTTAGGGCCTCCGCTACATTGCTGAGACTGGCTTTGAACTTGTGATCATCCTGCCTCAGCCTCCCCAGCTGCTGGGTTTAGAAGCCTATGCCACCACACCAGACAGGGCAGTGGAGGTTTTTTGTTTTTTGTTTTGTTTGTTTGTTTTAGAGAGAGAGAATCAATTTTATTTATAAATGAGTGTCTAGTCAATGTGTTGTATACATGGTAGTGGGGTTTGATCCCGCATCCTCACACAGGCAAGACAAGCACCATAACCACTGAGCCACCACTCCAGCCCCAGAGCAGGGGTTTTTTAACTGGTTTGCCTTACATATTGCTGCTACCAGGCAAGTTAATTCTCCTCTTCACCATCTCGGGTTTTTTTGTTTTTGTGTTTTAAAGAGAGAGGGACAAAGAGAAAGAGAGAATCAATTTTATTTAGTTTTTCATCTTGTTTTTGCTGTTCTAACACTTAAGTTATGTACAGGTGCTGGGGTTTGAACCCAGGGGTTTGAACCCAGGTCTTCATGCATGCCAGGCAAGCGCCATAACTGCTGAGCCACCTTTCTAGCCCTGCTATCTCAGTTTTTTAATGTAAAACTAACATGGACACAAATGACAAGTTCACTGGGACTCAGGACTTTCCTGTATAGTTCCTTTCCTCCCCATCACTGTATCCATATACTCACACACTAAAACTTTTTGAAAATTGCTTGAAATGTGAAAACAGGTTCGTTTGTTTTCATGTTAGATAAGGAGATGCAGCCCTCACATATGGACAATCTTACTTGATGTGACACCTCAAGTTTTTCACAATCCTTTTTGAACTGCCCCACAGGGCAAGAGGGAAGACTTAATAGAAGACTATTACAATACAGGTTCATAATTCAAAGATCAGTTTAAATCTATAACACAAGATAAATGTTTGAAGCCTTGGGAGGACAAGAATTGTGTACCTCATTTATAGCAAATGTCAATAACTATTTGTAAAATTATATATTTGAGCACCAGGACTTATTGGGTCTCATGGGAGACCTTCCCTAGAAGAGAAAGAACTTGTGAAGAACAAAATGGGCAGAAAACAGCAAGCACAGTGAATGAATAAATCCCTGCCACACTGTATGAGGGACAGCAGAGACAGAACAACAAAATTCATTCAAAACCAGAGTGAGGAGATGGGTCATAAATTCGTATCTAGTGTGACAGAGCACACACTTAACCTCCTACAAAAATGACTTGACCTTGCTATAGGGCAAAACAAACGTTAACACTCCCTCTTCACGTGGGTACTGCATAGAAGCAATGAATGGTTTTGCAAAGGATCCTTTTAATAATTCTTGTGAATGGGGACTGTATCACAACACTGGTCCCGCCTGTTCCTTAATCTAGTCCAATAGTCATTTGCTAAAGAACCAAAAAGGGTATGAAATATAATTTAGCTCAAGTGCTCCGTGTGGAAGATATTAAAAGCTTTTCTTAGATTACACAGTCACAGCAGAAACTGCAAATATTGACAAAAAGGAAATTTCATATTTTCTGTAGCAAATGCTTCTTTCAAAAGTTACATAATTTCAGGGATACCACAAGATAAAAATAATAGATGTAAAACACAACTGGAGTTTCCAAAAAGTAGCGCATTAACTATAACCTGCAGCACCCGGAATTCCTAACGTGTGCAATCTGCGTGGAGCACACATTTCTCAACCTTGCAGTTGATAACAGAGATTCTAGTTTAATCACTTCGCAGCCGATCCTCGCACGCCCTCCCCCCTGCTCTGGGGCGCGCACAGAACTGGAGAACAAGCCCCGGGAACTCTCACAGGCCGGCCTATGTGAGCAAAGGGAAGGAAATGACACAGGCAGGAAAAAAAAGCAAATCAAGGAAAGACACAACAGCAGCTGGGCCTGCACCAGCCTCCAGCCCGGGCCCCACACTGCGCTCTCGCTCCCCCGCCCTCGGGCTCGCGGGTCGGCTCGCTTGAGGCTGGAGCCGGCTGCCCAGCGGATCACTGGCCCTCGGTCGCGCCGCCAGCTCCTCCTCGGGATGCGCCCGCCGTGCCGCCCGGAAGGAGGGCTGTCTAGCGGGCTCGGCCAGCGGGGTCGCCCCAGAGGGCTCCGGGAGACAGAAACCTGGCCGCAGCGCCAGCGCCGCAAGCGGGTGGGCGGGGGGCCTATGGTCCGCAGCCTGGGGCCGGGCGGGCTATCCATGCCTGTCAGGCGGCGGCCCAGGGTTCTCCTCCCCTCCAACCGGGGCGGGGCGTCGCAAAGCAGCGCGGGCACAGGCCGGGGCGGTGGCGACACTCACCCATGGTGGCGATGGCGGCGGCGGTGCGAGTCCAGGAATGTCACCTCCGCAGCCGGAGCTGCATGCCGGTGGCCCGGGCGGCGGGGACGGCAGCGGGCCTGGCTCCGCGCGGGGGCCGCGGGCTGCGCTCGGGGCCCCCGCCGCCTCCCCAGGCTCCGGCTCCGGCTCCGCCCGCAGCCGGGCGCTGTGGCATGGGCAGGGTGGCCCGCTACATCCCGGGCGCTCCCGGGCTCTGCCCAGCCCGGCCCCGGCTGCGCCGCTTGGCCCACCCGCCCTCCAACCCCTCAGTCCCGCAGTCGCTCCGTACGGCCACCGTTCTCCACCTCAGGAACGCTCCGAAAAACAAACCGCTGGTCGCGCAGCTTGCCCCACTGGTCTGTCACTCATGCCAGGACCCACCAATCCCTGGCAGCTGCTGGATCTTCGCACCACCCCCACTCACTTCACCAGCCAATAAAGAGAGGAAGTCAGCTGCCCTCTCGCTCCCCTCCCTCCCCGGTTCTCCCCCAACACCCGAACTCTCAGCCGCCAGCTAATCATCAGCACCACTCGAAGAACTAATCCCGCCTCCGCTCTCAGGATGCCAATGGCGAAACAAAGTCGGTATCCGAGGGGGGTTGTCTATCGCCTGCCAATCATCGAGCCATCGCCGGTTTCCCGTGCTCCTAGCCAATCACGGAGAGGGCTCCAAGTCCCAGTCGCAGCGCATCTCTCGCTAGCGCTCCCCATCTCTTCCCGGGAGGTGTGGGCTACTCCAATCACAGCTCCGGGGTGAGGCTCCGCCCATATTCCCACCTCCCTCAGTCATCCTAGCCTCCGCGGACGCGCGGGCTGGCGCGCTTCCCGGCCGGCTACACTGGGGCTGGGGTTAGGAGACGGCCGCCGAGGCCCTCGGACCTTCCGCCCTCCAGTTCTAGGCGGCCCCCGCGGCCCAGGCGGCTCCGGAGGCCAGAGTCTTGCTCCTCTCGGTGCTGAGTACCGGGCGCGAAAAGAACCGGGAGGTTCTGGCTCTGAGCGTTTCCAGTCGTGTGGCCACCGCTACGTCCGATCCCAGGTTAGTCCTCTGGTCCCGAGGCTGGGCTAGTCCGGAGGAGGGTCGTCTCGCCACCGCCCCCTTTTCCCTGGGTCTCGGGCCTCCGGAACCACACCCTTGGGTCTCCGTTCCTCAGGGCTCAGAGGCTGGGGTAATGCTGGGATGTGGGTCACCACATTATGAGTTCCGCCAGTTTCTCTCGGAAAATAGCTTTTTTTCTAGTTATAAAAATAACACAAGGGGGGACTAGCGAGGTGACTCAGTGGTAACAGTGCTTGCCTGGCATGCGCAAGGACCCGGGTTGGAACCCCAGTACCACGTACCCCACTAAGTGTTGGAGCAACGTAAACCAGATGAAAAACTAAATAAAATTGGTTCTCTCTCATGCACTGTCTCCCCTTAAAACACATACACACACACACACACACACACACACACACACACGGCTGGAGCCATGGCTTTGGGGCTGCGATGACTGCCTGGCATGCGAGGACTCAGGTTCGAACCCCAGCACCACGCACACAACGAAGTGTTGAAGAAATGAAACCCACATGAAAAACTAATATTGATTCTCTTTTTCTCTCTCTCACTCTCACTCTCTTAAAAAAAAAAATAACTGGGCTGAAGCGGTAGCTTAGCAGTTATGGCGCTTGTCTGGCATGCTCAATGACACAGGTTTGAACCCCAGCGCCACATACACAACAAAATGTCAGTGCAGCCAAAGCCACATGAAAACTAAATAAAATTGATCCTTTCTCTGTCTCTCTCTCTTTAAAAAATAAATAAAAACAAGCATTTTTTAGAAAAAAAACGTGTAGAAAAGTACAAAGATAGAAACCCAGTGATCATTTTATCTATTTCCTACCTAGATATAAAATGAATGACAAAATGACTTCATATTGTTTTGTAATGTGCTTACATTTTTAATGTTTTCCTGTGTCATAAATACTGTTCTGAAACAATCATACTGGCTGCATAATATTTCAAAATAGTGACCATAATTAATTCCCCTTATCCCCATTGTTCAACATTTTATACACCCAGATCTTCAGATTCCAAGTCCACCATGATTAATGTAGGTTCTCTTCCTCTGATCACTGTTTCAGTGAAACATATCAATTGACTCCAGAGTTGGCTTCCTCTGATACCATTTTCAACTGTCTCTTAAGAACCTTTAGTGAGGGCTTGCCTTGAATGTCAAATCCCTTAATGATTACTTTGGCTCCTCCCTTTTTCTTACATCCACTTCCTAATATTTAATTAGTCCTCCTCCTGTTTTTCTTAAGTTTTTAAAGCTCATTCCCACCTGATTAGGTCCCCAACTCAATTTACTGGAATTCCCTAATTATAATTATCTCTTTCCTGGGATGGGAACATATAATATCATCCAAGTCCAGGTGATGGAGCCAGGAGCCAAACCAGGTCTGTCTCACTGCCAAAAGCCATGCATGAGGCCAGTGTTTCCCACCATTTTTCCCCCATTATCCATCCCTGCCAGGAGAAATTTTTAATTAATTAACTTTTATCTACCATTTTATGGTGCCAAGCCTGAATCTAGGACCTCCCACATGCCAGGCAAAAGCTGTATCAATGAGCTTCATCCTCAGTTGTTTGTTTTTAGCAGTACTGGGGACTGAACACAAGGGTGCTCTACCACTGAGCTAGATTTCCAGCCCCACACCCTTTTTTTTTTTTCCTTTTAGACACAGGGTCTCTCTCACTAAGTTAACTAAGTAGGCTGACCAAGAATTTGTAATCCTCTTGCCTTAGCCTGCAATTACAGACTTGCACCATCACACCTAGCCCCCAGTCTGAAATTTTTAATTACTTAACTAAATTTAAGCTCTTCCTAGCAAACGATATTAAACACTAAGGAATAGGATTTTGTCAGATGGTGTTGAGCTCTAAATATCCCACATCATCGTAGAGATTAAAGGTTTTTGTTTTTTTCACCTTTGACAATCAATTGTTGCCCCACTGAAGACAATATCACCCCATTAAGAATTCATATAATAGGCTAATGCTAGAAATTACCATCTGCCTACCTGAGACCCAGATCTGACTCTTAATTTTATTGACCTTGACATCAATATAAAAAAATGATACATATGCCAACAGAAATCTAGTACCCACTCCATGACCTGCATTTGAAGGTCCAAATGCATCTTCTCTTGTTTGTTTGTTTTTTGTTGTTGTTGTTTTCAGGGCTGAGGACCGAACTCAGGGCTTTGCGTGTGCTAGGCAAGCGCTCTGCCTCTGAGCTAAATCCCCAACCCCTAAATGCAGCTTCTCTTGCAGTGTCTAATATATATATACAATTTAACATGTACTACATAAGAACTCTTAATTTTCCCCCTTCCCCCTAAACTCTGCTCCTCTGTTTTCCCAATTGTTAAAGTATAAACCAAAGAGGAGGCTTCCTTAATTCTTTGCTTTCCTTAACACACCTGTCCAAACACTCAGTGTATCTTTTCAGTTCTCATTTCAAAATGCATCTGGATCTACTCACCACCACCATTCCAGTCTAAGCCACACACCCCAATCTCCAGGATAATTATCTTAGCCTCCTATCAGGTCTGTTTCCTCTGGGTAGCACAAAAAAATGATTCTCCAACAGCAACCAGAGTGATCCTTGTTAAATTCAATTCAGATCATGCTACTCCCTGCTGACAACTCTAATGGCTTCCCACCATCCTCAGAACAAAACCCCAGTTATTTGTCACATCTACCAGGCCCAACAGGAGCTGACCTCACCTATCCTCTCCACTCTCTACCACTGTCTTCCAGCCATGCTGGCCATCTTAACATTCTTTGAATCTACCAAGCTTTTTACCTCAGGACCTTTGCACTAGCCATTTGTTCTGCCTGGAATGCTCTTCCCCAAGATAGTCCCACTTCTGTACTTCACTCAGGCAGGTCTGCTCAAATGTCAATTCTTTTTTTTTTTTTGAAAGAGGGACTGAGAGAGAAAGAAAATTTTTATTTAGTTTTCATGTGGCTTTCGTTGCTGTGACACTTCCTTGTGTTCGTGGTGCTGGGGTTTGAACCCACATCCCTGCGCATGCAAGGCAAGTGCCAAAACCACTGAGCGACTGCTCCAGCCCCAAATGTCAATTCTTTTTTTTTTTTTTAAGAGAGAGAAGGAGAGAGAGAGAAAGAGAGAGAGAGAATTAATTTTTATTGAGTGTTTCACATGGCTTTTGTTGCTCTGACACTTAGTTGTGTACGTGGGTGCTAGGGTTTGAACCCATGTACTTGCGCGTGCCAGGCAAGCACCATAACTGCCAAGCCACCGCTCCAGCCCCAAAGTGTCAATTCTTAGAAGCCCTTTAAAAGGGTTGGAGCAGTGGCTGGCTCAGCAGTTGGGGTGCTTGCCTGGCATGCGCAAGTAGCTGGGTTCAAACCCTAGCACCACACACAACTGTCAGAGAAACAAAGGCCACAAGAAAAAAATAAATAATATTGATTCTTTCTTTCTCCCCCACCCCTGGCCTTTCTCTTTTAAAAAGAGAAAAAAGCAATCATTCCTAGCCAGGTGTGGTGGTACATAACCGTAATCTCAGAGGCTCAGGAGGCTGAGGCAGGGGGACAGAGTTCAAAGCCAGACTCAGCAACTTACTAAGGGCCTAAGGAACTTAGCGAAACCCTGTCTCAAAGTAAAAAATAAGAAAGGGGGCTGGAGCGGTGGCTCAGCGGTTTGGGCACTTGCCTGGCAAGCACGAGGACCCAGGTTCAAACCCCAGCACCACGTACACGACTGAGTGTTGGAGCAACTAAGGCCATGTGAAAAACTAAATAAAGTTGTTTCTCTCTCTCTCTGTCTCTATCACTGTCCCTCTCTCTTTAAAAAAAATAAAAATAAAAAAAGGGTAGAGGAGGGGCTGGAGCAGTGGCTCAGCAGTTTAGAGTGCTTGCCTGGCATGCGCAAGGACCCAAGTTCGAATGCCAGCACCACATACACAACCGGTGTCAGAGAAACCAGAAAGAGTTGAAAAATAAATTTAAAAATTGATTCTTTCTCTCTCTCCCTGTCTCTGAAAAAAAAAAATCATTTCTAGATACCCCATCAAAAACAGCTTCTTGTTCCTTCTTTCCATCATTCTGTACTTCCATATTTTGCCTCATTTTTCTTCACAGTGCCTGAAATTATATATTTGTTTCTTCCAAGTACAACAGATATAACCTGTGAAGAAGCCTACTGCTCTCTCATCAGCACCTGGAATAGTGCCTGGTATGTATAAACTGCAGCACAACTGAATCTTTAGCTGGAAAAAGCCTTGATTTCCCTCTTCCTTTTTTTCAGCTGCCTTCTTGATGGGCTTCATTTCCACTGTCATTCCCTCAACCAACCATCTCAAACATTCCCATAATGCAGTTATCATGTGCCAAGGATTCCAGAATCTGAACCAGCTAGCTTAGGCAGGTCCTTCTGAGTTCGAGGTATCTATCACTCCTAAATCACACAGGCACCTAAAATCTTACAAATTCAGACTGAACTCATAATTTTCCTTCCTTGTTCCATCTTCCTGTCCATCTTCAGTTCCCCAAATAAAACCTCTGAATTGTTTGGGGCTGGAGTGGTGGCTCACCAACAGAGCACTTGCAAGGCATGCATGAGAGCCCAGGTTTGAACCCCAACATTACATTCACAACTAAATGTCAGAACAACAAAAACCAGATGAAAAAATAAAGGAGCTGGAACAGTAGGTCGGCGGTTCTGACACTTGCCTGGCATGCACAAAGACCCTGGTTCAAACCCCAGCACCATATACACCAAAGTGGGAGCAATGAAAGCCACATGAAAAACTGAATAAAATTGATTCTTTCTCTCTCTTTCATGCTGTTCCTCTCTCTTACCAAAAAAAGAAAAAAAAAAGAAAGAAAAATTGACTCTCTCCTCTCTTAAAAAAAATAAAAAAGACCTTTGAATTATCAATGAACTCTTCCTTTCCATTTCCCTTCCCTCACCACCAGTCTTGACCATCTCTCCAATTTATCCACTTGAATTAGTGTATTTAGTGTAACACTCTCAATGTGTATTCACATCAGTGATCTTTTTTTTTTTTTTAAAGAGAGGGGGACAGTGAGAAAGAATCGATTTTATTTAGTTTTTTAGTTGGCTTTCGTTGCTCCAAGACTTCATTGTGTACGTGGTGTTGGGGTTCAAAATCACATACTTGCACATGCCGGGTAAGCGCCGTAACTGCTGAGCTACCACTCCAACCCCCAGTGATCTTTCTTGACATCTGATCCTGTTACACCTTATTTACAAGCTGTAGCTTCTCATCACTCTTAAGCTAAGTTGGCATTGTAGCTAAGAAGGTCTCAGGACCTAGCCAATTCCTTCCTTTCTGGCCTTAAGTCCTTACATTTCCCACCTCCACAAAACTCATCAAATTCTATATCCCATCCAGATGGAACCACTGGCAGTTTATCAAATGTCTACGCCTTGCCTCTCTACCCCTGCATATGCTATGTTCTTTGTATCAAAAGTTCTCATTATGCTCCCATCCCCCATTCATCCAAGGAAGAACTAAGCCTTCCCTCCAGGAAGGCTTTCCAAACAGATAGCTCGAAATCTGGGTTAACACCCTCGGATATGTTCTTAGAACCCACTTGTTTCTTCCTCCAAGCACTTGTCCCACCTTAATGTGGGAAGCTTGCAGCCAGGAGTTACCAGAGTAGGGACATAACTTAGTGGTCAAGTGCTTGCCTAGCACGCACAAGGCCCTGGGTTGGATCCCCACTACTGAAGGGCAGTAGGGGTATGTGTGCTGTCATTCAAATTAGTAAGTATGCCTACATCTTTCATTTCATATAAATGTGTTGAATAAATGTCAAATGGGGATATCAATCACTGAATGTAATTCCACAAGTATTCCCAGCCTTAATTTTTATTTTATTTTGAGACATGGTCTCACTAAGTTGCCAAAGCTAACCTCAAACTTGCAATTCTCCTGCCTCAGCCTGCTAAATTGCTGGATTACAGGCAAGGGCCACAATGCCCAGCATCTATCACCTGATTTGGTGAATGTTTGTTGTTGTTGTTTTTTGTATGTTTTAAAGAGAGGACAGTGAGAGAGAGACAAAGAGGAATTTTTTTTTTTTTTTTTACTTAGTTTTTTACATGGCTTTTGTTGCTCTGACAGTTGTGTGTGACATGGGTGCTGGGGTTTGAACCCGTGTACTTGCACATGCTGGGCAAGCACCATAACCACTGAGCTACCGCTCCAGCCCCTGAACATTCTTTTAATATGGAGAAGAGTAGAATGTATTTGGATTACCATTTCAACCAGTTATTGTCATCAAGGAATAACATACACTTCATAGATTTTTACAATTATGACGTCTTATAAATTATTGGCATCTACTTCATCCCTCCAAATATTTTAAAAGCAAACAACAGTAAAGAAAATTCATTGGAGCCAGGCAAGGTGGCACACACCTGTAATCCCAATGACTCAAGAGGCTGTGGCAGGAGGATCACAAGTTCAAAGCCAGCCTCAGCAACTTAGCGAGGCCCTACGCAACTTAGCAAGACCATCTCAAAAAACAAACAAATAGGGTCTGGAGCAGTGGGTCAGCAGTTACGATGCTTTCCTCGCATGCACAAGGACACAGGTTCACACCACAGCACCACATACACAACGAAGTGTTGGAACAATGAAAGCCAAATGAGAAACTAAATAAAATCAATTTTCTCTCTCACTGTCTCTCTTAAAAAAAAAAAAGAAAAGAAAGAAATAAAAAGGACTAGGGATGTAGCTCAGTGATTAAGCATCCCTAGGTTCAAGTCCCAGAACCAAAAAAAAAAAAAGAACAAAAGAAAATTCACTGCAGCATCTTTTTTAAGTAGACTATCCAAATGTCCATTAATAGGAGACTGATTATGATGCATACCACAAAACATGTTGCTACTAACAAGAATAAAGAGACTTTTTCATACTAAAATCAGGTGCTACCTAGGATATCATGTTATAAAGCGTGTAGGGTAATCACATTGCAGTTTTAGAAAATGTTCATTCATATTCAGTGGGGCAAAGGCCACCATTTATTAAAAATTCACTATAGCCAGCCAGGCACCATTTTAAGTGCTTAACATATATTAAATAGTAATACCTATGAAATAGGCACTATTCATTCTCATTTTACATGTGAATAATCAGGTACAAAGAAGTAAAGTTCTTGTCCAAGGACATGAGTGACTGGCAGGGCCAGAATTTATTTCCTGAAGACTGGCTCTAAAAAAAATTGCTAATGGTGGTTGTATCTCAGAGGGTAGGTTTAGATGGGATTTTTATTTCTTATTGTTGTATATTTCTATATGGCTTGATTTTTTTATGGCTTTGATTTTTTTTAAAAAAATGATGTTATCTTTTTGGTATAGAAAAAAGGTAAAAGAAGAAAAAGGTAAAAACTGCTACCCTGTTCACTGGCTAGGCACGGTAGAAGAAAGTAGTTTTAGTCATAGCACTTGCATCTGCCAGACCTATTGATATTTTTATTTTCTTTCCCTAATATCTCCAGAGGAGTCTGCAGGAATTTGATGATAAGTCTAGAAGTCAGGGGCTCAATGTTTCGTTGACTACTTTGCTCTAAGTTTCAGAGGGAAAAAAAGTAACTCAATCACATGGTTGAATTTCCCCAGATGGTTAGAGGCAGCGTCCTCAGGTTGCCCTTTGATTCAGCCAGGGCCTCTGTCAGAGGAGGCAGCTACGCACAACAGCACTTCTTAAATCAGTCAAGGCTGTGTGGATAAAGCCTGTCACAAATACTTCCATTTCACCAAAAGGACATTTGGATATAAGTCTAAGGTGGCTTCAAGTCCTTGAATGATTTCTGTGTTGCTAAGAAAATGACCAAAGATAAGGAAAAGCAAGCCATTTCCAGACGCCATTTCTCTGATTTTAAGGTGTATCTGCCTCCTGAACACCCAGATGCTGTCGCCCTGGTAAGACAAAAATTGGTCATTTTTGCTTTTGAAGTATTCCCCCCGGGAGGCTCGAACAGTGGCTCAGTGATTGAAGCACTTGCCTGTGCGAGGACCTAGGTTTGAACCCCAATACCACATACATGACTAAGTGTTGGAGAAATAAAGGCCAGAGGAAAAAAATAAAGTTGATTCTCTTTTTCTCTCTCACTTTTTTTTTTAAGTATTTCTCTTTAAAAACAATATGTGATGAGGTTGGAGCAGTGGTTCAGTGGTTACAGCGGTTATGTGCAAGTACACGGGTTGGAACCCCACCACTATGTACACAACAAAGTGTCGAAGCAACAAAAGCCACATGAAAAACTATGTAAAACTGATTCTCTTTCTCTTTCTCTATCACTCTTTCTAAAAAAAATTAATAAAAATTTTTTAAAAATAATGTGATTATAAAAAATTAAATAGTGGGCTGGATCAGTAGCTCAGCGGTTGAAGTGCTTGCCTGGCATACATGAGGACCTAGGTTTAAACCCCAGTACCATATACACAACTAAGTGTAGGAGAATCAAAGACCAAATGAAAAAATAAATAAAATTGATTTGCTCATCCCCTCTTTCAAAGAAAATAAAATAGTAATAACATCACCATTTTGAGAGATTCAGTTTTGACATTTTGGAATACTTCTTTTTAACATTCTTATATATAACATGTTATATAAATATATATTTTCAAAAACTGAACCATACTATAGTATACTATATTATAATTCCATAAATTTTTCACTTTATATTATAAACATTTTCTGACAAAAATATTCTTTGAAAAATAATTTTTATAAGCCAGGCATGGTGGCGCATGCCTGTAATCCCAGCAACTCAGGAGGCTGAGGTAGGAAGATCACAAGTTCAAGGCCAGTCTCAGCCACTTAGTAAGACCCTCAGCAACTTAATGAGACCCTGTCTCAAAATAAAAAATAAAAAGGGTTGGGGATGTTGCACAGTGGTGAAGCTTCTGTAGATCAGATCCCCAGAACCAAAAAAAAAAAAAAAGGATTTTCAGTGAGTGGCAGCATAATACCTCATCATATGGATACCAGATCTAGAAACAGCAGAACAAATTCAAATAGGGGTTCATTTCTGCCTGTCCATTAACTGCAGGAGAGACTGCAAGGCACCACCAGGGGTCAGTGCAGAGCCATTCTCACAGGTGCTACTAGTGTACAGTACTGCAAACATGCCTGGTTACACAACAATCCTTATTAATAAATTCTATGTACTAGATTAGAGGAGGCTTATTCACAGGCCAAGTTTTCTTTAAGAGTGGATTCCCTTAGTACACATTTCTTAGATTTAAAATGATCAGAATCTTCCAAATTAACTTATGTTCAACATTTCCAAAAACAGAACTATTTTATAAACCATGTTTATCAATGTAAGATGTCGTGTTAAAACTTGTTCTCGCTTGCTTTGTATGAGATCAACTGTGCATAAAATACTTGCGGGGCTGGGGCAGTGGATCAGTGGTTATGGTGCTTGCCTGGCACGCACAAATATGTGAGTTCAAACCCCAGCACCATGTACACAACAAAGTCTCAGAGCAACGAAAGCCACATGAAAAACTAAAAAATAAAAATTGATTCTCTCTTTCTCTCTCACTGTCCCTCTCTCTTTAAAAATAAAATAAAATACTTGGCCTGGGGGCTGGAGCCGTGGATCAGTGGCTATCGTGCTTGCCTCGCATGCACAAGGATACCAGTTCAAACCTCAGCGCTATATACACAACAAAGTGTCACAGCAATGAAAGCCATATGAAAACTTAAATAAAACTGATTACTTGGCCTGTTTTATAGATTTTTTTGGCTATGAAGCAGCATATAAACTTAAAATCACACTATGCTTTAATGATGTTAATCAGTTATTTGAATGAGTTATCTCCAACAAAAATAAAGAACCCCAGGTAGTAGTCTGATTATGAAATGAGGTAGAAGGGCATATACTTTGACATGATCTTGAATTATTCTGTAAGTTTTCTTCCCCGCTAGCTGCTTCTAATTGCTGAAATCATTGTAAAAGTAGTCATCTGTTGTTCCTAAAAGTTATCATTTATAGTCAATTTGGTTTTGGTTATTTTGCATCCTTATTTACCTGAAACTTCTTCTGGAAAATTACTATGAGCTCAGAAATAGTTTAAACAACTTACAAGCAGGTGGATTACAGGAATTCAAAAGGTACTTCTGGCCCAACAGGCTTGGCAGGCCCATGTGGTTCTGACCTCACTAAACCCAGAAGCGACTATGAGGAGCAAAAGGTACCACGGCCCAGGCTTCTGATTCAGTCTTTCACTTTTCCTTCTGTCCCCATTTCTTCTTCAGTTTCTAGGGCCCTACCATTTGACATTAGGGATGGGAAAGAGCTAGGGCTAGGTGTTTTGGGGACTTTGAATACTTAGCTTGGTGATGGCTATCTGCTAAAGGCCTACTTTGACCAGTCTCATGGCACAAAGGGGCCAAGAAAAACAGGTCCTGGAGAGTCCCTTATCACTGGCACCTAATTTCCTGCTGAGCTAGAACCTTAAGCTCTCTGGTGGAAGAAGAGCACAAAGACTACACAAAGAGAATGAAGACGTACGCACAGCAGCCCACACTGCTCTGGGCAGCTCCTATAGAGAGTAGTCCTGCATTTTCTCTCCAAAGTCCTATGTCTCAGAGCAGGATCTAACACAGGGTGCCAGCTGAACAGTCTGTACTCTAAAAAGGAGAAGGGAGAGAGTTCCTAGATCTTCAAGAAACAGTAGTTACATGAATGAATGACAGTGTTAAGCCATTAAACAACCATTAGACCAGAGTGCCTAGATACAGTCATATTTCTATAGCCAGTCAAAAAAATAGACCAGTGGTGCACGCTTGTAATCCCAGAGACTCAGGAGGCTGAGGCAGGAGGATGGCAAATTCGAGGCCAGCCTGGGAAACTTATTGAGATCTTATCTCAAAATAAAAAAGGGTCTGAGGATATAGTTCAGTGGTGAAACGTCCCTGGATTCAGTCTCCAGTTCAAAAAAAAAAAAAGAACCCAACAATTCTGGGACTGAAAGAACTAAGTTTGGGGTACTAAAATAGTCAGCCCAGAGATCCTAACACTCAGATGCAAATGCAGGACAACTTAAGAGCCACAGAACAGCAATGCAACAACCAAGATCAACCACTCTCATTATATGAGTAGATTCCAGCTGGGTGTAGTGGTGTACACATATAATCCCAGTGACTCAGGAGGGTGAGGCAGGAGGATTGCAAGTTTGAGGCCAGCCTGCACAACTTAGCAAGACCATGTCTCAAAATAAAAAATAAAAGGGGCTAGGGAAACAGTTTATTGGTACAACACCCTTGGTACCATCCCCAACACCACACATCCACACGCACAGTTTCTAGTATATACGGTCTTGAGGGACTTACAATCCCCACAAGAGCCAACTACCTGAGATCAGAGTCAGATCAGGTGGCTGTTGACAACCTGCATCCAGGAGGACTCTGAAATATCAGCAGTGCCAACAGAATGGCCCCATGAAAGTGTGGGATTCCCCTGGCTTCAAGGCCACAAGTCCTGGCCTTAGGCCTCCTAATCTACTAGGTTTTCCAATCTGCTTCAGTCTCAGAGATTGCTGAAGATGCCTGTGCTACAGGATGAGCTGCCACTTGCCCAAGAAGGAGCCCACAGGCGCATACATCCTGGTCACTCAATGTTGTCATAGACACGAATCACATCCTCATGGTTGCCAAGAGCCTGGATGAGATGAGCAGCCTGTTCCAATTCGGGGTCAGCCAGCCGCACTGTTGAGTGGGGAATAAACTCCAATGTGCAGGACATGGAACACAAGCCCAGAGAGTCCAGCTTGTTCCTCACTTGATGTAGTGAAGAGGCATCACAAATAAACTAGTAATTATAAAAAAAAAAAAAAAAAAAAAAAAAAAAAAAAAAAAAAGGTCAGGCTATAAAGGAGCCAGAAGGTAGTGAGACAAAGCCAGATAGAACCTGCAAAGTTCCAATGGAACTACTGCACTGTAATATATCACTGGGCTTAAGTTCACAGTTTTCAATATTCTGAACCCTTCTCGTTGTCCTCTCCAGTATACCACTTTTTTGGGAAGGGGGGGCTTACCAGAGACTGAACTCAGGGGCACTTAACCACTGAGCCACATCCCAGTCCTATGTATTTTTTTGTCTTGAGACAGGGTCTAAGTTGCTCAGGGCTTCGCTAAGTTGACAAGTCTGGCTTTGAACTCACAATCCTCCTGCCTCACCATCCCAGATCCCTGAGATTATAAGAGTGTGCCACTGTGCCCAGCGATCCAGTATTCATTTAATTAATGTTTGTAAATACATGAACTCTCTGCCTCACCTGTACCCTGGGGCGCAGGAAAGAAGAAACCAAGACAGGATGCCTTAAGCAGCATTAGGATCCTCTAAGAAGCCATCAAGCACAGAGCCTTCACACTCACTTTAAAAAGGCGCTTTTCGTCCTCATCTTCAGCTTCCTTGACATCTTCAGCTCCTACTTCAATTGCCAGCTCCAAGGCACGCTCTAGATTCACAGCTTTCTTCTCTCTGTCTTCCACTCCAACCACAACCACTCCCTTTTTGTCAAAAGAGTGACGCGCTCCTTCCGTCATCATTCCTCTGAGAGGAAAGGAAATGGGCCAGAGGGCACGAATGCCTTTAGATGTTCAGTTTCCACAAAGCACAGCATTCTAACGCCCCTCTTCCTACTCAGCCTACGGAGCAAACATGGACATGGAGCTGTATTCTTCCTGAACAAGACGCAGCTGCTGCAGGGTGAGGAACAGTCCAAGAACCTCCCTACCCTCTGTTTTCTGCCCTGACTGGAGTGATACAAAGACTTTATTCATCATTTCCTGGAGTCCTAAAGACTCCAGTCCTTCTGAAATACTTTTTTTTTTTTTAATACCAGGGACTGAACCCAGAGGCACTTAACCACTGAGCCAAATCCCTAGTCCTTTTATTTATTTTTAATTTTTTATTTTTGAGACAGGATCTCACTAAGTTGCTTAGGGTCTTGCTGAGTTGCTGAAGCCGACTTTGAACTTCTGGTCCTCCTGACTCTGCCTCCCAAGCTGCTAGTATTACAGGCATACGCCACTGTGCCCAACTCCTTGTGGAACATTTTAAGCCCTGAGCATTATGTGGCTAGAGAGGAGATAAGGGACAAAGATCCTATCTACACCGGATGAACATGTCATTCTGATCCTACCTAGAACAGAACATATTAAGGGAAAATCAATTATGCCACTGGATTCTAATAAGGAGAAAGTAGGCTTATAACTTGAAACACCACCAGGAGTCAACAGTACTTACCTTGTATAGACTGGAATATAAAGGCTCTGTCCCCTCCCATTCTCCTTTCCCCAAGACACACACCTACCCATTCTTGCTCAGGATATGTCGAATGTCCGACTGGCACTTGGAGCCACTGTTAGATAATGCTTCAATGAGCAGAGAAGAGCCACCAGGGCCTCGACCCTCATACAGCAAATAAATGGCTTTAATTTTCTGCAATAAACAAGAACACATTTTCCTAACTCCTATATGCCAGGTCTAAACCACAGGCACCACAAAGTTGGCTTCATAATATGGGCCTCCAGGCTAGAGCCTAGGCTCTCAAGTCTTTATTTCTGTCCCCATCTTCTGAGAGGAGGCCCTTGGGACCAACTTTTGAGGTAATTGGAAGTGCTACCCCTTCTTGGAATAGATCTGTTTTGTTTCTCTGGACCCTGATTAATCAGCTATCTCAAGTTGTTTCCTCCCCTCTCCAGCTAAACCCTACATCTATCCTCCCAAGTCACCCCCACCAGGATTCATCCTCCTATATCCAAACCATTTCCCATGAAACCCATCTGTGCAGTCTCAATGCTCCCACCCTTGAGTTGCTGAATATTGCTACATTAAAAAAAAAAAAATCACACAATAGGGCCTTGTCCTAAGAGCAGCTAAAAACAGCACAGTCTCAAATTCAAAGACTCCAGAACTCCAGCGATCACTTTCATCTGGACTCACACCACTTCCTTATCCCCTGTCCATGCAACCAATCTCTGCTACTCTCTTCAAGCACCTTGCCATGCACCTTTCTGGAGGTTCTCAGCTGATGACTTCTATCCTCTTTCACAAAGGAAATCCAGGGCCTCTGGATGGAGAAAAATCATATCTCTGCCAGGGCCAAATGAAGGCAATAGGCATAATCGTTAGAACACAGATTCTGGACTCTGTTTCGAGTTTCAAGAATGGTCATTTCCTGTTTGACCTGAATCCAAACACCTAAACTTTCTGTGCCTCATTTTCCACTTAAGATCATTTTAAGGATTCACTGAGATAATGAATACAGAGTTTTTATCAAAGTACTTGGTCTGTGGGGGCTGGTGCAGTGATTCAGCGGTTATGGCACTTGCCTGGCATGTGTGAGGATATGGGTTCGAACCCTAGCACCATGTACAAAATGAAGTATCAAAGCTACAAAAGCCACATGAAAAACTAAATAAAACTAAATCTTTTTTTCTCTCTCTCACTGTCCCTCTTTCTCTTTAAAAATAAATAAGATGATCACTGACCTAACTTGTCCCAGAGGAAAAGGTGCCCCTCACAGGAGTTCACATCCCACCCCTCCCACTATCATTACCACCCTCACCCTTTCCCATTCTACTGACTTTTCTTCTTTAGGGTATAAACATCTGAAAAAGAAAAATAACACTTCTTTAACTTAGCATCAGGGTTTTCCCCGCACTGTGCCCATTCTTCCTACTCCATCCCTTCACAGCTTGTCTGAGCAGGTCTGGGATATGTAATTCTGCACACTATTTACTCATCCTATTCCTGATTGTGTTCTCCCAATCCCAGATGCTCTTGGGTTGAAGGTGTCAACCAAATTAATACCCTTCTCTCTGATAATTTAAGGAGTGATTGGCAGACTTCCACAGGCCCTGTGGGGGCTGTGTTCAATAACAAGAATGTCAAACTGAAGACATACCTACCTCCATTTTTAATGCTGCCTCAATTGTTGACTTGGGCATGTGCTTGCTGCGACACACCTCTAAGACATCGGCCAGGTGGCTGTTCAGGTCAGGGTTGGGACCTCCCTCTGAAATAAAGAGAAAAGAGTGAGCAAAAACATCTCATACAGCACAGGAGAAAAAAGGGATTTATAGCCCCTGCTTGCAGCCAAAACAGTAGTAAGTTACTATTTCACTTGTAGCCACTGAGGTGGCTCAGTGGTACAGCATTTGGCATGCATGAGGAGCCAGGTTCAATCCCCAGCAGCACATACACAACTAAATGGAGGGGGGGAAAAACATATATATATCCAGCTGGGCATGGAGGCCCACAGCCTATAATCCTAGCAGCCCTGGAGGCTGAGGCAGGAGGATTGCAAGTTCAAAGCCAGTCTCAGCAATTTAGTGAGGCCCTAAGCAATTTAGCAAGATCTTGTCTCAAAATAAAAAAATAAAATGGGCTGGAGATCTGATTCATTGATTAAGCACCCTTGGATTCAATCCCTAGTACACAAACAAAACAAAACAAAACAAAACAAAAACAGTGTATCCAGTAATTGTATGTAATATGGAAAGTATTTTGGAGAAGAAATTTCTAATTCATTCTGCCTCTGGGATGGTTATCATTCTGCTAGATATCAGCAAACTCTCGTTTTCATTAAATGAAGAGTTAAGAGTCACAGATGGTAACAATTATCTCCTAGACTTATTAATACCCCTTGCTCTTACTCTGTTACTAGTGCATAAGTACTGAAATGTTCACATGATATTGTAAACCCTGTCTCTGAGAGTAGAGGCTGTTTCTCATAATGTTGGTAATATCAGTGCCCGGCATGAAATAAACACTTCATAGTATTAGTTAAATATCTAGAATTCTTAGCTGAGTGTGCTGACTCACATCTGTAATCCAGTTACTCAGGAAGCTGATGCAGGAGGACTGTAAGTTTGAGGCCACTCTGAGCACTTTAGTTAGAGCCTGTCTCAAAGTAAAAACTTAAAAAGGGCTGGGGATGTGGCTTAGTGGTAGAGCTCTTGCCTAGCAAGTGCAAGTCTGTGGGTTTGATCCCCACTACTGCAAAAAATGAAAAATATTAAATCTAAGTTAGTGCAAGGCCTTTGGTACAATCTTCAGTAACACACAGACACAGACACACACACACACACACACACACACACACACAGAATTCAGAAGCAAAGGAATCAAAGAGATATATCAGGCATGAGTTGTAGGAGCAAATTAACATTAACTGAATGCTTAGTATGTGCAGCAAACTACCCCAAAGTGGGCACTAAACGTTTTTCAGAACAGCAAACTGAAACACAGCAAAATTAAGCCAAGGTCACAGGTTAGTGAGTGACAGAATCCAAGTCTTCCTGACTCCAAAGTCCATGCTTTTTACAGGACTTCCCACGGGTGTCTGACACATAAAAAAAAAAAAAAAAGCAGACTTTTAAAGGGTGTCTACACAACTGGGAAAAGATATGGATGAAACCTACCTTTCAAGAAAAATGTGTCTCAGCAAACCCTAAGGAGGCAAACTGGGGCTTAGGCAATCAATAGCCTCTGCCAGAACCTACGTGCTACTAGAAGCAACTGCAGAGGGCTCTGGGACACACATCTGACCCGACTGAGGATCTGTTTCTATCACACACCTTTTTCTAGGGCAGCTCCCTCTTCAACAAGAAAAGGTGACTGGAAAGGCGAGTGGGGACAACCAATGCACGTAGGTGTTTTGAGGGTTTATGAGGTGGGCAACGGCGGCAATCGGGGAAGAAAAAGAAAAGGAAGACCCGGGTATCCAAGTGGACCCTAGCCCAGCCCCGGGAAGCAAGCGAGGCCTTAGAATTGGAGGGGGCGTCGGCGGCAGGGGCTGTCAGTTCTCACCTTTAACCGCCAGGCGGATGCTCAGAGAAAGTTTGGAAAAGATGCGACTCCTTTCGGCGTCCTTAGGACCCTTAATGTGCCGGACTTTCGACCATTTGTTGTGCCCTGCGGGGGCCGCTGCAGTGAGGTGCAGCTTCTTGCACGCAGCAGGGGCGCAGCCCGCGGGCTCCAGGTGGGCGGCACGCGGAGGAGCCGCAGGGACCCCGGGGCCTCGCGCCCGCAAGCATCGGGCCGCTGTTTTGCTCAGGCAGGCGGCAGCCCAAGACGCCATCGGCCCCAACTCTCGCACCTAAGATCAGCCCGTCCCGTCTTCTGCCCGAACACATAAGGTCAGACCTCAAGGCTGCTTGTCCCGGTCACCAGAAACCCAAAGGCTCACCGCTGTCGGGAGCAGCGCATCCATGAATGACCCCGAACCGTCCTCGCGGCAACCGGATGCGGGGACCCTTAACGGCGTAGCGCACTTCCTTTCATAGGTCCGTCGCAAAAACAGCTCCCCATCACCCTCAAAGACCGTTCCTGGGCCGCCTGGTACTTGCTCCTATTCTGCAGATGGGAAGAGCTCCTGTGAGGCGTGACCTAGTGTTCGGTCCCCCCTGCTATAGAGAGCGTCGAGTTTTATTTCTCACAGTGATTTAATAGGGATACAACTGATACATGAAACTGATTTTGCTTCCAAATTCGTTCCTAACACTGAGCAAGTACAGAATGATGTTTCGCTCTTGCAAAGGAGTATGCTATTTAAATGCCTCAATTTTTTTTTTTTAAAGAGAGAGAGACAGAATCAATTTTTATTAAGTTTTTCATGTGGCTTTCGTTGCTCTGAAACTTCATGGTGTATGTGGTGCTGGGGTTCAAACCCACATTCTTGGGCATACTAGGCAAGCACAGTAACGCCTGAGCAACTGGAGGGGGCAGGGGTTCTCGGTGGGGATTTAACCCAGGAGCCTTTTACCCCTGAGACCTCTGAGTCTCATCTCCCAGCACTTTTTTTTTTTTGAAATGGGGTCTCACCAAATTGTTTAGGACCTCCCTAAGATGCTGGAGCCAGCCTTCAACTTCCATCCTCCTGTCTCAGCCTTCCTAGTCCCTGGAATTATAGGCATTCGCCACCACACTTGACCAAATAGCTTCCTTTTAAAGTAAAGAAGTGAGTTTTACCACACCTATGAGGAGGAGCTAACACCTCTCCTTATTAAGATACTCCAAGAAATTGAAAAGGAGGGAACTCTCCCAAACATTTTTTATGAGGCAACCATAATAACTCTTGATACCAAAACCCAACAAAGACACATCAAAAAAAGAAAACTACAGACCAATTTCCCTGATGAACGTCCAAGCAAAAATCCTTAATAAGATTCTAGCAAACCACATTCAAAAACACATCCAAAAGATAATTCACCACAATCAAGTAGGCTTCATTCCAGGTATGTAAGGCTGGTTCAACATATGCAAATCAATAAATGTGATTCATCACTTAATCAGAATTAAAGATAAAAACCATATACATGATCATCTCAATTGATGCAGAAAAGGTCATTGTTAAAATTCAGCACCCATTTATGCTCAAAACCCTAGAGGAGACAGGGATCAAAGGAACTTAACTATGTAAAGGCCATACATGACAAACCCTCAGCTAGTATAATATTAAATGGAGAAAAGCTGAGAGCATTTCCAATAAACTCAGAAACAAGACAAGGCTGTCTGCCCTCACCACTTTTATTCAATATAGTTCTTGAGACCCTAGCTGGAGCAGTCAGAGAAGAGAAGGAAATCAAAGGGATAAGAATAGGAAAAGAGGAAGTCAAACTATCCCTTTTTGCTGATGCCATGATCTTATATCTGGAAGATCCAGAAAACTGCTTGAGCTTATAAACAGATTTAGCAAAATGTCAGGCTACAAGATCAATACCCATTAATCAATATCATTTTTATACACTAACAGTAATAGGATAGAAGAAGAAATCAGAAATTGGTTCCATTCACCATATCCTCAAAAAGAATAAAATATTTAGGAATTAATCTAACAAAGGAAGTAAAAGACCTCTACAACAAGAATTATCCAACACTGAAGAAAGAAATCGAAGAAGACCTGGAGACTATGGAAAGATGTTCCATGCTCTTGGTTAGGCAGAATTAATATAATTAAAATGGCCATTCTGCCAAAAGTGCTATATAGATTCAATGCAATTCCATCAAGATATCAATGTCATTCTTTACAGATTTAGAAAAAAACAATACTCAAATTCATTTGGAACAAGAAACCCACAATAGTCAAAACATTACTAAGCAAGAAAGACGAAACAGGTGGATTCACAATACCAGATCTAAAACCATACTATAGTGCTGTAGTAATAAAAACAGCATAGTACTGGTATCAAAATAGGAATGAAAACCAATGGACTGGAATAGAACTCTGAGACAAACCCACAAATCTGGCCTTGAACTTGTGATCCTTCCACCTGCCCCTTTTGCTGGCATTACAAATGTGCACCACTGTGACCATCTCTGAGTATGTTATTTATCATCTCTTTGCTTCTATGTCTTTATTTATTTTGGTACTGGGGATTGAACCCAGGGGCACTGAACCACAGAGCCACATTCCCAGCCCAGTTTTTTTATTTTTTAAATCAGGGTCTCGCTAAATTGCTGAGACTGGCTTTGAACTTTTGATCCTCCTGCCTCAGCCTCATGAGTTGCTGGGATTACAGGCGTGAGCCACCAAGCCCAGCTTATTTCCTCGGTAAAGTTCAGCATCAAGGGCCAAAGAGGTGGCTCAGTGGTATTGCACTTGCCTGGCATGTGTAAGGACCCAGGTTGGATCCCCAGCACGACATACACAACTAAGTGCGAGAAAAACAAACAACAGACGAAAAAATGAGTAAAACTGACTGTCTCTTTTAAAAAAATCAACATCTACAAACTGTCCAGTTGGGCTGCGGTATCCTACTCTGCACTCACATAACCCTTTGTGCATGGCCTGTACTTCAGGACTTGCACATTTTTTTATATCAAAATGTTCACATCTGGGGCTGGAGTGGTGGCTCAGCTGTTACAGCACTTGCCTGGCATGCGCAAGTAACACAAGTTTGAACCCCAGCACCACGTACACAATGAAGTTTCGGAGCAATGAAAGCCACATGAAAAAGTAAATTAAAAAATTAATTCTTTCTCTCACTGTCTCTCTTTAAAAAAAAGTTTACCTCTGTCTCCATCACAATACTATAATTGCTTTGCCCAATAATTGATTTTGTAAAAAAAAATTTATTGATATATTCCACATATAAAAGTTCACCAACTTAAAGTGTACAATGACTTTTAGTACACTCAGAGTTGTGTAGCCATCACTATGATCAATTTTATATCACTCCAAAAGAAACCCTCCATTCATTAGCAGCCACTCTCCATTTCTTCCCAATTGTCACTGCCTAAGCTAACAATTTCTGTCTCTATAGGTTTGCCTCTGTGGGACACTTCATATAAACGGAGTCATACACTAACTAGGTGGTCATTTTTGATTTGCTACTTTTCACTTAGCATATTTTCAGGGTTCAGTCAACATTTCATCCCTGTTTATTGCCAAATAATATTCCATGCTATGGTCATAACACATTTTATCTACATTTGTTTCCACCTTTTATTATGAATAATGATGCTATATATGTGTGAACATTTTTACTTCTCTTAGGAATATATCTAAAAGTGTAATTTTTTTTAAAGAAAGCAGGAGAGTAAAAGAGACAGAAAGAATCAATTTTATTTTTTCATCTGGCCTTTGTTTCTCTGACACTTAAAGGTGTATGTGATGCTGGGGTTTGAACCCAGGTCCTTGCTGCTTGCCAGGCAAGCACTCCAGCCCTAGGAGTAGAATTTCTGGGTTGAATTATAACTCTTTGACTTTTTAACTTTTCTTGAGCGACAGAGAGAGAGAGAGAGAGAGAGAGAGAGAGAGAGAGAGAGAGAGACTAGGAGTAGAATTTCTGGGTTGAATTATAACTCTTTGACTTTTTAACTTTTTTTGAGAGAGAGAGAGAGAGAGAGAGAGAAAGTGAATCAATTTATTTTTCTTTTGGTTTTTGTTTCTCCAACAGTTGTGTTTGTGGTGCTGGGAATCAAACCTGGGTCACTGCGCATGCCAGGCAAGCCCTCTACCACTGAGCTACCTCTCCAGCCATCTTTGTTTAACCTTTAGAGGGACAGCCAGACTGCTTTGCAAAATGGCTTATCATTTTATATTCCTACCAGCAAGGTACAAGGGTTCAATTTCTCCACATTCTCATGAAATTTATCTTTGTCTGTAATTATAGCCATTCTAGGAGTGTGAAGTGTTACCTCATTCTAGTTTTGATTATACTTCCCTCTTGAGTAATGATGCTTAATAGCTTTTCATGTGCTTACTAGGTAATCATATGTAGTGTTCCTTTTCATAATTAAAACATGATGGGCTGGGACAGTGGCTCAGTGGTTTGCCTGTCATCTGCAAGGACCCAGGTTCAAACCCCATCACCACGTACACAACAAAATGTCAGAGCAACGAAAAATAAAATCGATTCTTTCTCTCACTGTGCCGCTCTCTTCAAAAATAAATAAATAAATAAAATATAGTTAGCCAGGTGCAGCACCCCATACCTGTAATTCCAGCGGCTCAGGAGGCTAAGGCAGGAGGATCACAAGTTAAAAGCCAGCCTCAGCAGCTTAGCGAGACCCTAAGCATCGTATTGAGATCAAGTCTCAAAATAAAAAATAAAAAAGACTGGAGATGTGGCTCAGTGTTTAAGTGCCCCTGGGTTCAATCCCTGGTGCCAAAAAATAAATAAATAAAATACAGTTTATGATATGTTACTTTAGTAGCAAAATGTAATTAATGGAATTTATTTTCAAAAATAAGTGCAGAGGCCAAAATAAGGTTTGTGATAGTCCTCATTCCATCACCCAGCCCTCCAGGGGCAAAACCTGTCGTCCAACAAAGTAACTGCAGTAGGGGAGACCACACACCAGAGGAATGGGCAGGGGCTGTCTTTCCAAACAAAGGATATGATAGTTACTGTGAGATTATGGAGAAGGCTGGAAGTTCGGTGAAATTTAAATGAAACAATTTGATAGCCTCAGAGGAACACAGATTTCGAAAAGATGTTCACATCCACTGTTGACTGCAAAGAGGACCCAGGGGATCAGTTTCCCCAGCAAGTACAAAGTTAAGATAAATCAAGAATGTTGTGTTCAGAAACCCCTACCCAGAAGTGCTATACCAGGGTTGGAAATCAAGCTTGCTTCTTTCTGTCAAAGTGACAGCTCCTCCAAGCAAGACTGTCAGGCTTCATTCTTACTGCTATCTCAAACAGCAAACTATGATTTTTAGAAAACAAAGTTTCTTGGTTATTTTAAGAAATAGAAGAAATAGCAACTCAGATAAAGGAGTTGTGACACTTTAAGCTGCAGTGTGGAATTTGGAGAGAAGTACACTTACTGTTAACTTTGTAGCCATTTTTATCTGGATTTTATTTTTTTGGCAGTGCTGGGGATCACACCCAGGGCCTTGGACATATGTCTTAGTTCTACCATTGAGCTACATCCCCAACCCCACATCTGTGTCTGTTTATCTATGATGAAAGTCAGACCATATTTTTTTTAACTTTCTGAGCTTGAGATAAACCCACAAATGACTGAGGCTTGGTTGTCAGGATCATTGAAATCACTTAAAAATGAACCTTGAAGGCAGGACTGGCTGAAGTTTATCATTTTATTAGATTCCAGCGAGATACTGTCCAGTTCTAACAGCTCTCAACAAATGAAATGATACCGGTGTTTATTCCAGGTTGATTTTGGCAGTATCGGAGAGACATTACTATTAACGTATCATTTTACTTCCTCTTCCAGGGCACACAGAAGACTGGATTTCTCAACTTTCCTTGTGTTGGAACCCCATTGAGTGAGTCTGACAGACTGGGGCAAAAATGAGTGAGCCATTTCCAGGCCTACCCTGAAAAACAATCCCCCCTCCCCTGCCTCCAAAGTGACTGGGAGGCCAGGCCTTCTAGATGATGTGGCTGCAAGGTGGCGGAAGGCTGATCTATCGACAAAGACTTCGTGTAAGCAAAAAATAAATTTTTATTATGCTCAGTCCCTGAGATCTGGGGGTTTGTTGTGCAGCCTGAGCTTGCATAGCTGACTGAGACTGCAGGCAGGGTCACTCTCCTAGTGTCCCCCTTAAAAACCAGGGAGCAGGAATCTTGTATTTCCTATAAAACACACATCATAAAATCACAGAGCACAATTCCAACAGAACTAGTGGATGCTTGTGAATTTTAAGTTCTTGAGTACACATGTCTTCAGACTCTCCCTCACCCCAGCTCCAGTTCTCTTGCAGTGGCAGGCACTGGCTGAATACTGGCTCACTCAACGAATCAGCTTGCCTTGCTTCTCTTAAAATGGCCCGATGTGAGCAAGTAACTAAAATAAATGGGGTTGCTTTTCATCCAGGATGCTCAGCACCTGAGAAACAGAGGGACAAGAACCATGTTGGGGCATAGGTTAGAGAAACTGGCATGGCTTTGAAATGCCGCATCAGCCATCAGAGCCTGGTTTTAGGTGTTATCATCTCTGTTTCTCAAAGTCAACAGATTAATGAATCCTGACTATTGCATCTCTTCACTTGTGCCCTGTCCTTCCCATCTCTGCTGCTCTTGCCTTAGTTCAGCCTTTATTTTTTCACCTTGACTAGTACAGTATGACCTGACTCTCCATCTCACTGATCTCTCAGAGGCTCTTTCTTCATTGCCTATCCTTCTAAAAATGCAATTCTGATCATGACTTCCTTTTATATAAATTTTCCAAAGTCTCATAAATGAGTATGAGATATAAGGTTGAACATTTTTTTGCAAAGCACAAGACTTTCCCTGATCTGGCTCCTGCTTATCTCTCACCACATTTCCCACCCTGCATATACAGTCCATCAATGTGTAGTTTTCTGAATATGACCATACCCTTTCTTGCCTCTATACATCTGCATATGGGTGTTCTCTCTACCTTAAGTGATATTTCCTATTCCCAGATAACTCCTACTCAGTCTTCAA
Organism: Aplodontia rufa; assembly: GCA_004027875.1. Lineage (NCBI taxonomy): Eukaryota > Metazoa > Chordata > Mammalia > Rodentia > Aplodontiidae > Aplodontia > Aplodontia rufa. The sequence goes on from PVKS010001321.1 coordinate 128,672, forward strand.
AATCCAAGTCAGGACTGTGGCTCAGGGGCAGAGCACTTGCCTAGCACCCATGAGACCCTGATCAATCCCCAGTGTTTAAAACGAAACAATACAAAACCCAAGTCAGGCAACCTTCATCTTGTGAGCTTTTCTGCCCCCCCCCCCCCGGAAGAGGCAATCACTGCCTCCTCAGGGCCACCAGTGTGCCTGAACACAGCCCTGTTACTGCAGAACATCACAACTACCTGTGTGGCTGTCTCCTCTAGTAGAATGCAAGCAACCTGAGAGGCACGATACCTGGCATCCAGCAGGTACTCTTGTGTTTTGTTAACCAAATTAACAAGTGAGTGACGACCTGGACTGTCAGGTAGGTATGACAGGCTGGGGAAAGGTACAATCCCTCAGCCAGAGTCTCTGAGACATGATCAAGGGGCAAATTGGAAGAACTAAATTCATCACAAGAAGAAATTCAATCTATACATGTTCAAGTTTTATTACAAAGTATGATGGGCAGAAAATACGGTACTTCTTATACAGGAGGCTGAAACAGAATGAAAGGGTGAAAATTAGGTTTAATGTACTTAGGAAACAAGAAATAAAGTCATAGAAAGAACACTCCACTTTCAGGTGCCTCTGAAATGGCCTTCAGTGGAGATTCCTCAGTGTGGTTTCACAGCACAGTGTTAAAATTTTATTACAAGCCCTGTGTACAATCAGTCCTGTGAAAATAATATTTATAAAAGGAAAATTATTACAGTACAGTTCTGTAAGGGGCAGTTTCCTCTCCACCTGACAAGGGGAATGCCACAAAACCTACGGGATAGAAGGAAAGTTTAGATATATAACAAGAAATAAGTTCAGACATACTAGGCTAATGGGCACAGAAATGGACTGGTTAGATAACATTTCAGGGAACAAGAAATCTTTTTCTACATAGAGGCTTATACAATCATGCTACAAATTCACACTTGGGTGGAGGGGTGAAGCAAAGTCACTGACAGAGGGGTCATAAAATACACAGGCACCAAAGCAAGTGATTCATATTGGACTAAAGCAATTCAAAGCTTCAGCTTGACAATTTCAATAACACACTGTATGCCACAATCAACCCCAGGTGAGAACTTTTCTTTTAAATAGTAGATATCACAAGTTCATCTTCACTGGGTTGTCGCAAACGTGGGTGCTCGTATGTTTTCCAGCTGTCACACACATTGTCACCATCCTTCTTCTGGAGTTCAAACTTTCTTTAGCTTATTTCTGGTTTGACATACCAGTCCAAGCCTCTTTTGGAAGGCACCTGCATGTTTCCATATTTAAAAAATGACATCCGATAAAGCAGCCCGAAAGAACCTGGCCCATCCCGTGTGGCCACACATTTGACTTTGACCATTAGCAGCAACAGTGGGAGGTGGAGAGGGCAGGGTGGGTGAGGTGGTCGAGGTCCTGCAACACAAGACACTCTCAGCAGCTGCACAGCCAGAGCGGAGAAGACAACTCTTAGAAAGCCTGGCCCAGGTCCATGCTGTTTTGCTCAGCTCGACCCTCCTTCCTTGTCCTGGAGTGCAGACAGTAAAGGGAAAAGGCTTCTACTTCAATGGTTTCTCCTACCTCAAGCCAGGCAGACCAAGGAGCTGTCATATTCTTAAAGTGGGGAAGTGGAGGGGCAGTTCTGGGATTCCTCCTATAAAACCCCTGCAACTCCAGTATGTCCTTACAGTCTAGGAATTCAGAGCCCAGGCTGCAGCAGGGAGAAAGCTCTACAGTGGAAAGGTAAGGGGCAGACAAAAAGAAAAAGGAGGGGAAGGTCAGAATGACTGTTTGCCACCTCTGTACGAACCCACAATCAAGAAGAGCCGTGGACAGGAATGGTCACAGGACATTCGATGCTTATAGATTCTTACCACCAGACATTACCCAGGGCTATTCTGCTGCAGGGAGGGGCTCCCTCTGCCCTGAGCCGTCATCCCATCTCATAGACACCCAGCACCACAGATGCACCATTAATGATCCAGGAAGGCAGACTGCAAGATCAATACTGCTCAGAACCTAATCTGGGGCAGGGGGAGTTTAACAAGTGTAGAGCTCTTATCTGGTCCAGGCTGAGGGTACAGTCTCCTTCCACAGCCATACAACAGTCTGAATGCTTCCCTGTTTCAAATCCTAAATATCCTCCAACATTTCTTCCTTTCATCCACAGAATCACCACTTTCTCCCACATCCTAAATCTCCTCCTAAAATTTCAACCATAATTATCATAAACATGTTGTAGGATTCTGAAATTGTTCTGTTCTCCCTGAATCTTAGCCAGTTTTCTAAGGGCTGAACTTGATTCTATATGAAATTCTATCCAGTTATCAAATATCATTCCTCTTCAAATCCCTGCAGGCTTCTTCCTCCCTGGAAGGAGAGGGCTCCAACCTCCTGAGAGTAATGCTCAAGCCCCTGAATGCCTTAGACTCATCAGGTTGGCTCCCTGATATTAGAGACCTCAGTCCTAACTCACTCAACATTTCACCTTCCTCTGAGCAGATCTAGGAAGCACAGGCACCTGTGGCTCAGCCTTCCAAGAACAAGTCAAAGGGCCACTACAGCCACCCAGAGCCCAGAGCTACCTCCATGTGGCCTCCCTAGTGAAGTCTTAGCAGCATCTCAAGAAGAGCACATCAGAAGCCCCCTCTCTGGCTGTCAGTTTGAGAACCACAGCAAATTAAAAGGATTCATTTTCGAAACTACAACTATAAGACTTTCTACATCCTCAGGCTATAGAAATCACCACCTCAGCCAAGAGGCGATACGCCTCATGGGAGGGTGAGAAACCTGAGGGCTTCAAAATACCAGCAAACTGGCAACTGTGGGTATGAGGGAGGCAAGAGTGGAGTCTCACTGGGTCCCAAGTGGGACACAGAGAACTAAGACCGCATTGCAGGGCCTAAGGCAGGATGACAGGGCTGGGAGTCCATCGGGTAACAGGAAAAAAAATCCAAATATCAAAAATAAAACATCAGAAGAGGGTGGATTCTTGGGTAAACAGGTACTTCATCAAAATCTATTTTAATAACTGTTATAATAAAATTTTTTTAATTGCTATTTTTGAGTTCCAGTTAACAAATCTCCTTGCCACTCAGACCAGGTTTAAGCCCACTGAGAACTCAGGGAAATCCAGGCATGGTGGCATGTGCCTATAGTCCCAGCTACTTAGAAATTTTAGGTGGGAGGAGTTTGAGACCATCCTGGGCAATACATCAAGACCTTATCTCAAAAAAAAAGGCAGTAGTGGCTAGGGAGCGGCAGCACACAACTGAGTGGAGGCAGCCCCTTGCTACCATTCTGACTTCCACTGGAGATTCTCCCCATAGAAAGGAACTGTGGGCCTCCTAGCACAAAGCTATCAGCTGGATTTGCAACCTTTAGAGGAAGACCTGGTAACTACTAGCAAACAATTAAAAGCAGAGAAAGGTGGGACTGGAGGGGTGGCTCAACAGTAGTGCACCTGCCTGGTGTGCTTGAGGACCCGGGTGTTTTTTTTTGTTTTGTTTTGTTTTGTTTTCCAGAACTGAGGACCAAACTCAGGGTCTTGCGCGTGCTATGCAAGCGCTCTGCCACTGAGCTAAATCCCCAACCCCGAGGACCCAGGTTTGATCCCCAGAACCACATATACAACTAATTGGAGGAAAAACAAAAACCAGATGAAAAAAATAAATTCTCTAAAAACAAACAAAAAAAGCAGAGAACTGCCGCCTCTACAATTTCAAATGATACACTGCAAAACTGGGGGTAAATGCACGACAGTCAACCTCAAGCAGATGGCCAAGCAGATCCCTAAATCAGAAGGATAAAGAAAGAAGGTCAAAGCAGAAATATCCTGACTAGAAAGCCTCTCCTCTGGAACAAGCCCCTGTGGTAAAGTAAGCTATGACTTTTGGCATCCAATTACATGAGCTGTGGAAAACAATGACAATCTAAGAGTTCAGGGTCCAGAAGAATGAAGTTAACTGTTATTTCTTAAGCAGGTGAGAGCCTAAAAGAACAAAACCACTGGCCTTTAGGCCTGCTATTTTCCTAATCTTAGACAGACAACTCAAAGGGCCTAAAAAAACCCTTCAGATACTTGGCAGAGCCTCCCCAAAGCACATTTCAAACTCTGCCCACCCCAAGAGCCCATCCAAAATTGGAATCACACAGAAGCCCCATTGTGGAACCCAGTCACGTAACGGAAACTAACACCTGTGGCCTGTAAGTCAACACGGACAACTTTAGACTACAAGTTCAATACTGCTCAGAAGTTAAATTGGGTGGAGATGAGTTTGACAGACCAGGGTAGAGTTCTTAGCTGCCTGACCCTGGGTGGAGCCTATGATCATCACAGCTGATTAGTCCCTCCTTTTCGAGCTGCCCGTATCTCCAACTCTAATGATCTTGTTCAGGGTCAGACGCATAGAGCACATCCTCGGAAAGACACTGAAACTTCTCAGTCCAGAGGGGCCAATATCCCACCAGGCACAGTATACTCAACAAACTAATACCCAGTTTAGCTCAGAGATCATTCCTGCCTATCATTCAATTTTGAAATGGAACAGCCCAAAGCTTTCAGAAACAGATTCTGGAACTAGGTACTAGAAACATAATCTCAATTCAGCTTTCTTGAAACAATTCCCCTCCAGCCTGGTCATCCCAGGTACCTCCTATCAGTTCTAATAAGTGCCCAACAGGTACCAGTGGGGCCAGACACAGGAACTTCAGGGTATTAACAGAGGACTCCTATATCTGTCCTGGAGCCCAGAAAGGCCTTGAGAAGGGCCAGGCTGAGAAAAGGCTGAGGAGCCAGTGGATTTCAGAGCACCAGTGCAGTTTGAAACTCCTGGTCAGGTGTGTGCCACCCAAGAGACTGAGGAAGGCAAACTGCTCATGGGATCAAGGACCCAGTACCCACTCCAGGCACTGAGGGAAGAGAGAAAAGTACAAAAACAGAGGACTATGAAACACAGGAAGAAACCAGGAAGAGTGGAATTCTTTTCATAAAAAAATTAGATAAAAAATATACAAAGTTGAGATTTGCTGAAGACACTGATGCCAGGAGAAAAGACAACTTCAGACTGGTGTTTGTTCCCACTTAAGTGCTAACATGGACATGGAGGGGGACAAGACATGGACCACTGCCTTGAGCAGCAAACGGACAGAGACATCTGGGTCAGATGGATACAAAGAGAGCCAGTGCTTTTACTGCTCATTAATACAACAGCTGACAAACAAATACACAGAAATGTTTAATTGAGGAAACAAAGGAGAAGAGGAAAGGAGAGAAAATAGTAAAACTCAGCTCTGGGCTGAGGAGGCGCCATATAGCACTGAGTCCGGCACAGAAAGTAAGGGGTGACTGGCCAGGAACTCCTACAGCAGCTTCTGGAAACAGTGGGTGCAAAGCAACAACAGACATACTGGCCACTGGAAACATGTTTCTTCTTACTTGGGGTGGGGCAGAGGCGGGAAACAGAGGCCCCTGTCTCATGGGTGAGGTGCCATCAACACTACACTCGGAGTATCTCCAGGCAGTTGTTGTAGCAGATGGCAATCCAGTCGGGCTGAGTGGACGCCCACTGCACGTTGTTGATCTCTCCTTCAGCTGTGTAGGCCAGGATAGGATCCTCGATGGCTCGGGGCATTTGCTGGATGTCCCAGATGAGAGCCTGATGGTCATCCGCTGGGGACAAATAAAGCCAACAAGCAATGTCATAACTCAGGCAATGGGGAATGAGCCACAGCTGACTAAGCAATCCCTGTGAGGGAGGCTTTATTTTAAGATCCCTTTGTATAGATGAGGAAACTGAGAATCAGAAATGTTAAAGATCTTGCCCAAGGTTGCATAGCTATGCAGCCAGTGAATGATAGGGCTCAAATCTAGGCCTTTACTCCATGTCACATATATCCTCAGGCCCCATCCACACTGCTAGGGTTAGGACATTAGATTAGGACTAATTGAGTACTTCTCATACGGGTCAGGCATCAGGAGAGAACAATGGGATAAAAACAATCCCAAAAGATGAAGTCATTTTCAGCCACTAAAAATACTCATGTGGTTAAAGATCCCTCCCTAATGATTCAATGTAATATGAATATAAGTCCATGAAAATGACTAGAAGGAAATCAAAATGAGAATTATGGTAACATTAGAAGTTTACTTTTCTCCATTTCCTAAGTGATTTATAAATGAGGTCACTTTACTTTTTTTTTGGTACTGGAGACTGAACCCAGCCAAGGTGCTCCACAATGAGATATACCCCTAGCCCTGTTAATTTTTTTGAGACAGGGTCTTGCTAAATTGCCAACACTGGCCTCAAACTTTCAATCCTCCTGCCTTAGCCTCCTAAGTTGCCTGGATTCCAGGCATGTGCGACCATGCCCAGCTGGTCACATTACTTTCTATTTTTTTGGGACCAGGAATTAAACTCAGGGTCACTTAACCACTGAGCCACATCTCTAGTCCTGTTTTTATGTTTTTTATTTTGAGACAGGGTATCCCTAAGTCCTTAGGGCCTCTAAATTGCTGAGTTTGGTCTTGAACTTGCAATCCTCCTACCTCTTCCTCCTGAGTCGCTGGGATTACAAGCATATGCCACTGCATCTGGCTTGGTTACCTTACTTTTGCAACCAAACTAATAAGCTCTTAATTTAAAATTAAGAGAAAAAGAAAAAGAAAAAAAGGTAATGACCTTCAGAGAAGTAGTGTCCCTTGACTCCATTCTGATGTGAAAGCCAGTCTTGGATATACAAATAATATGAATAAACAGAGTCCTAATAGACTAGGCTAACCACCGGCAACACTGGTTTTCTATTAAATCCATGTAACATGGGCAACATGCAAGATCCCCTTCCTGGGAACAGTTTATGTCAAGAGATCTGAGGCACTGCTTTAAACACTCAATGTATCCAAAGCCCCAAGATCCGATCCTTTAGGCTCAGTGAAGCATGCTTCAGCAGCAGCTGCTTCAAGGGAAGGGACTCAAGACAAGTGCTACACACACAACAGCAGGGAGCCAAGCAAAGGCAGCCTGTTGGAGATGAAGATGAGGCGTCTGCCAGGCCAGTGCTGCTCTCTAGTACTGAGTGGTGGGTGATAATTTCTTTTCATTCTCCTGCCCTTCCCATCCATACTCCTGGACAAAAGAAGGCAGTAGTAAAGAAGGCAGACCACAACATGGGGTTTATAAAAGGTGGCAGTAGTCCCCCAAGTGCTCCTCAATAAGATATGCAGGCACGAGCAGAGGACCTTAAAACAAATTAATGCTATGATGTCAGAATACCACCAATCCACATTGTTTCTTTGGCTTCATAATGAATAAGGTTCATCATAAGGTTACTATCCAGTGAGGAAAGGAAAAAGTAGGTCAGAAGGAAGCCTGATGTACTGGGGGGTCAGGGGAAGAAGCAGAATGCTGTGGGACTGGAGTAGAATCCGCTGCATAAAATAATGGAATATGTGTTCATTCATATTTGGGGATATGTATATGCATGTATACATTTCAGAAGAAGACACCCAGAAGAAAAGATGACTTTACCTTCCTATTTACTATATAATAGACTTATATTATTTCTAGAACAAAAGCACACTGACAACCAGCATATTTTGTCTGGGAAAATGGTGAAATGAGAACTGTAAGTCACACAAGGCTATGTGTCCTTCAGTACATCCAGAGCTCCCTGTAGATTTGTTATCATCAGTCTAAAAGTCTTGGTAGTCCAAAAGATTCTGTTACATCCAAAATGACACCTCTTCCTGAATCTGAGTACCCTGCGTGAACCTACTATTCCAGGGGATGGAATGAAGCATAAGCCTATTTCTGATACACGATGCCATTAGTTTATGGATGATGCTCTGATCTCCACTTAGGATACAAGATCATCTGGAATTGTGGACTGCTTTAATTTCACAAGCATGAGAGGCTCCTGAGTGAGTTCCTTTGTGTAAATGTCTCAAAACTATCCTTTGAAAACAGTAAGGATTACATTCCTAAGGACTCTGGAGAGGCAGGTTTTCTCACTAAACCTTGTTATCTTCTCCCCACCCTGGTTACCTGCAGTGCAGATGTGGCAGGATGAATGTGGGGCCCAAGCAATGCCATTGACACATGCTCGGTGGTTGTTTAACCTGGCGACTGGTGTGCAGGGAACTCGGACATCCAGAATCACTACCTGTAGAAATATAAGCAAAAGGCCCAAGAACTGCAGGATAGCAAAAATAAACAAAAACACTGCATACACACACACAATTTTTTTTTAAAGCATAACTTGTTCATTTGTGGATCTGAAGAATATCAAAGGCAGAATTTCCTGTGGGTGGATTAAGATAATAAAGAACATGAGTAGCTTATAGTCCCTATCTTGAATAACGCCAGACCTTGAGGCTGATAGGGAAGGGGAAAAGAAGTAGACAACATGAGTTTGGATAACCCACCAAGTCCCACTAGGTGCTTAAGATTTTTTGGGGGTGGCGCTGGAGCTGTGGCTCAGCGGTTACTGCGCTTGTCCAGCATGCGCAAGTACGTGAGTTCAAACCCCAGCAGTGCGTACACAAGTAAGCCTCGGAGCAACAAGGGCCACATGAAAAACTAAATAAAAATTGCTTCTCTCTTTCTCTCACTGTCCCTCTCTCTTTAAAAAAAAAAAAAAAAAAAGGAAAAAAATTTTTTTCTTTGCAATACAGGAGATTGCACCCTGGGCCTTGCACGTGCTAGGCAAGTACTCTGCTACTGAGCTACACCAAGTTCCCTGATAGGTGCTTGTGAAAGAATCCTGTGCATCTCAGTTGGGCACAATGAGAACCTCACCAAAATAGAATCTGATATGTAAGAAGTCTGAAGTGTTCACTTCACCAGACCAAGGTTAACCACTGCATCATCTCTACCCACAATTCACTCCTTCTATCAAGTAACTGTCATTTCTATATCTGCTAGCTGAAGTTGGATGGGAAAAACTGTTTGTTTTTCACTCAGTACTAAAGACACAAATTATTTGGTCTTTAAATACTGCTCGTTTTGGCTCCAATTCCAATTCTTTCAGTATTAGCAGCTTTGTTTTGCTTTTTGGTACTGGGGATTGAACTGAGGAGTAACTAACAACTGAGCCACATCCCTAGCCCTTTTCTGAGGCTGGCTTTGAACTTGTAATCCTCTTGCCTGGCCAAGTATTAGCAGTTCTTAACACAAAGTCCATGTTTTCATTTTTGGCATTATTAACATTTTGGGTAGGATGACACTTTACTAGGAATTGTCCTATGCTTTGCAGGTTATTTAGCAGCATCTCTGGTTTCTACTCACTAGATGCTAGGAATGCTACTTGCCTCTGGTCATACATGACAACTAAAAATGTCTTCAGATATTTCAAAAAATCACCTGGGTGCAAAACTACCACCAGCTGAGAACCAATGTTCTAAAAATACACTAAGCAGTGATGGAGTTAGGTAGCAGGGCCTATGTAAGCCTGCATGGGGTGCTTACCTCCATTCCGTCCATGGCCATAGTAGCCAGATAGTTAGGGTCCTGCTTGTTCCAGCAGAGGCGAAGCAGTGGGTGATGCTGTGGGTCTTCATAAATGATGGTGCTATGTTCCAGATGGCGGAGGTCAAACATCCGCACTGAGCCATCAGCACCCACTGAAGCAAACATGTCCCTGCCACCCCCAGCTCGGCTAAATGCAATATCATAGACCTGTGGTGAGTAAGAAACTTCAATCAGATTCAGATCTGCCACTTCCTTTTTCTAACAGGGAAATCTTTCAGATCTGAACCCCAGCTCAAAAAACAGAAGTAGATAAATGAAACCCAAATGGTGACTGTGAGTACCAGAACCCCAGAACTCTGACACTATTGCTTCTCCTTCTAAGTCCTGCTTTCTAAGTCTTCTTCCTCCAGCCCCTGTGATAAAACAAAAGGCTAATCAGCACAAACATCTCTAAGCAACAATTCTATTCTTTTTTTTTTTTTTTGTACCAGGAAGTGAACCCAAAGGTGGTTAACCACTGAGCCTCATCCCTAGCCCTTTTTTATTTTGAGACAAGGACTCACTAAGTTGCTTGGAGCCTTGGTAAGTTCCTGAGGCTGGTTTTGAACCTGCGATCCTCCTGCCTCTGCCAAGTTGCAGATTAATAGGAATGTGCCACTATGCCTGGCTCTGAGCAAGGAGTCTACACGTAGGCTCAGTGGAAGTCAGAGCCAATGGCTATCTTCTGCCACATTCCAAGACTGAGACACTTATTTCTTGCATTCTTGAGGCTTTCTTTCACTTGTATGTAATCACAGGCAGGTCCATGACCACGTTATGGTTAAGATCATGAATCTGAGAGGTGAAAATCAGCACTCCTGTGACCACTTAACCGCAGTCAAGTTGGTCTGCTATAAAACCTGGATGTGAGATTCATTTGCACGAAAGAGGTAACAGCAATTTTGAATCACGGGAGGCTCAAGTGTTCCTATATTCACAAACAGGTTCCGGATCCCTCTCTTATCCTAGGACATGATGTTTCTTCTCGTAGAGGGCTTATATTCATAAATGAATGAATATAGGTTTCTAATCATTGCTTTCAGCATTTACAATTTGCTACATTCATTGTGTATCACTAATGTCTATGAGGAAACAAAGAATGGGAACAAAGAACGGGAATTTGGAAGAAAGATAGGAACTAAGAGAGATGACAAAGCCAGAGCCAGACAAGTAGAGATACAGAAAAAGAAAAACAAATGCCAATCAAAATCCACCTTCCAAAGTCAAGGATAACAATGACAGCTCACTTCTAGGGAGATGTGGGCAGAATTTCTCACTAGAAACTGCAGTTCCTGCCCTCCTGAGGTTCTGCCTACTGAGGGACATTGCCAAATGAGTATCTATTTCTATCCAATCTCTTAAGTTCCTTTTTCTCTGGCCAACTATGAAGAAATCATGCATCTCCTTCTATGTCAGGAATTAAAAATGTTTCAAAAGGGGCCTGGGTCAGGCATCAATAAGAAGCACCCAGGCCTGGCATGCCCGACACATCAAGGTTTTGTCCAGTGTTATCCAGCTACTTTAAGGCGGATACATTTAGTAGTATGCCCCATGGTACTGGCTCTGGGCCCCCCTTGGGGACAGAAACACAGATGCTCGGGGGCAGTGAGGCTCAGATTGCTCCTCCATCCATATTCTACTTGTATGGATAATTGGAAACAAAGAGACAGTAACAACTCCCAAATACACTAAAACTTCTTTCACTATGATTTGCCAAGCAGCCACAGAGCCTCCCAAACAAGTCTGTCTTTAGACAGAGAGGTGGACAGAGAAATCAAAGGTTCTAGGAGGTATTCCTGTTTCTTTAAGAGCCACCATCCTTAGGTTCATTCTGTCAAGGCCAGGGCTCTGGTCCAGGACTTGTCTGCTAAGATCCATTCCTAGCTCTCCTCCCTGCTCCTCTCTGTATCACAGGGAAATGTTTCCTACAGGTTAAATTTGGCAAAGTCCCAGGTCTGCGAGTTGCTTCTGGCTGGTAGAGCCACGGGAGTCCCTGTGGAAAATGATGGTGGGAAGTAGAGAAGCTAAGTACTTTTGCTCCTCTCTCTTCCCAGAAGTATTTCTGCCAGGTAAACCCAGCCCCAGGACTCCAGTAACCCTGCCTCTTTCTTATGTCCCTCTGGCCTCCAGGCAGTGACAAAGCTTCCTTACCTAGATGCTGTTTAAGCTGAGAAGCCACGTGGGGAGCAGTGAGTAATTGAGAGGGTAAGAGCAGTAGGAAGCTTTGTCACTACCTGGAGGCCAGAGGGACATCTAGGTAAGCAAACCCCTGGCTTAAACCTTCTCAGTTCAAATATCACAGCAGTTCCCATTTCTGGGTTGGATCTAATAGAGAACAGTGGGCTAGGCTGTCACATAACCAAAACGCAGCATTGCTCCACATAGATCCCCATGAGGGTCCTTATGCATGCCAGGAAAGCGCCGCAACCTCTGAGCAACTGCTCCAGCCCCATGTCTGCTCTTTAATTTGGACAAGAAGCATGTCAGCATTATGATTTTTTATGCAACAAGCACAAAAGTAAGAGAACAGCCTGACCTCTCACATATAGGCACAAAACTCATCTGTGAAAAGAAGGAAAAGTGTCATTACCTCTTTGTCATGAGCAATCAGCTGAGTCTTCACATGGCCAGACACAAGATTCACTCGTCCCAACACCTGCCCTGTCTCCAGTCCCCAGATGGTGCAAGTTGTGTCGATGCTGGAGGTACCTGCGAACACCACTGCGAGTCAGCGGCTGCACACTTCTTCCTGTGCCTGATCATCTCCTTGGCCCAGGGGACACCCTGCCACAAGCACTTCCTCAGCATAAGGAGGGTCAAGTATCAAATTCTTACCTTGGGATCTTAGATTTTAGAGAGACAAGATACATACACATGGAAAGCTCAAATCCATATGAGGAATTATTAACTATGTATATTTAGCCACCTTCTCACTTGGCCTGTTTTAGGATGATGCATGTACTTCATGCCCCTGGTTAAAAACTGGCCCAGTATTCTACATGAGAATATGTACCTTTGCTTTTTCATATTGGACTACATGCTCCCTAACTCTTTTACCTAAAAGATAAGGATCCACCTCATTCCAGTCAAAGGAGGTAAGGGGGGCACAGAAATCCGAGTTCTTGTTATTGTTTAGCAAACATTCCAGCCTGGTTTCTGTTTCTCCAACCTGAAGGAAAAAATAATAACAATAAAATAAAATCTTTACCAAAAAAATGACCCTGTTTAGACAATATCTTAGTAAACTTAAGGCATGAGGGGAAACTTTTTCATCATGAAGAGTAATAAAACCCAGAGAAACTCCCTGAATGCCACATCATTCCAAACCTTCTCTTATGCCCAGCTCTGCTTTCTAAAACTTCATACCTGCATCTTTCCAGAAAGATCTTCTCATCTTGCCTTATCCAAAATCTTGGCATCTTGCCTGCTGAGCACAATGCCCAAGGCCACTGAGGATGCCACTGATGGTGAGCTCAGTGAAGAGGCGGTGCGCTCTGAGATCTACTTGCATCATTTATTAGACTCAACAGCCTGCTTTTTGTTTAGTTTATTCAAAAATATCTTGGCTAGGGGCTGGAGTGGTGGCTCAGCAGTTATGGCGCTTGCCTGGCATGCACAAGTACGCAAGTTCAAACCCCAGCACCATGTACACAGCAAAGTCGATGTCTCAGAGTAATGAAGGCCATATGAAAAACGAAATAAAATTGATTCTTTCTTTCTCTCTCTCACTGTCCCCTCTCTCTCTTAAAAAAAAAAAAAAAAAATCTTGGCTAGGGCTGGAGCACTTTCCCGGCATGTACGAGGACCCAGGTTCAAATCCCAGCACCATATACACAACTAGGTATTAGAAAAACAAAGGCCAGATAGAAAAATAGATAAAACTGATTCTTTCTTTAAAAAAAAATCTTGGCTGTCAAGAGATTAAGAGGTCCCAAGTGCCCCCACACTCACTGAAGGCTGTTCAAGTCACATCAGGTTAACTAGCATCAGGTTTCCAGGGTTAACAAATCCAGCAGCAAGACTCACGGAATCTTGGCTAGATTGACCAGAAAATCCGCTGAGCCAAGCAAGGCCAGCCCCAATGAGCTACGTTTGCTTCTCCCATGCGGCCTCTAACCCATCCATTCTCTGTGATTCCACACCAACAGCTGACACTGAGAAAGCCTATTTGTCTGGCTGCTAATCAAGCATCTGCTTACCCTCCACACTCGGAGATAGTCACCACTTGTTGCCAGTAGGTCTGGATAGACGCCCTTTGTGTCGGGAATCCACATTAGTTTTGTGGTGGGGTATGGATGGTCAAAGGTGTTTCGGCAAATAAACTCTGAACTTTCCTCATCTAAACCAACAAGCTGAACCTGCAACACAGAAAAAGACAGTTGGCCACATAAGCTTTATTTATTTTTTCCTTAAGAGAGAGGGACAGTGAGAAAGAGAAAGAATCAATTTTATTTAGTTTTTCATGTGGCTTTTGTTTCTTTGACACTCCATACGTGGTACTGGGGTTTGAACTTGCATCCCTGCGCATGCCAGGCAAGTGCCGTAACCACTAAGCCACCACTTCAGCCTTCCCTAGAACTTTTTATTTTAAGACAGGTTCTAAGTTGCCCAGGGTGGCCTTGAACTTGTGATCCTTCTGCCGCTGCCTTCCCAGTCTCTGGGATTACAGGCATGGGCCACCGCACCCAGCAATCTCAATACAGGTTCTGTGATTACATGTCCTGCACTCTTTTTTTTTTTTTTTTTTTTTTTTGGGTACTGGGAACTGAACCCAGGGATGCTTAACCACTGAGAAACATCCCCAGCCCTTTTGAGACAAGGTCTCACTATGTTGCTTAGGGTCTCGCTAAGTTTCTGAGGCTGGCTTTGAACTTGCAATCCTCTTGTCTCCGCCTGCTGATTTGCTGGGATTGCAGGCATGCACCACCACACCCAGCAGTCCCACACTCTTGGGCTCAGCTGAGTATACACTTTCTTCTAGTGTGAAGTGCTTTTGGTTTCCACAATGACTGTACATGCTGTGGGCATTTGGTGCTTGGGAGCCAGGTATATCAAACACCCTGTTCAGTCTCTTATTAACACATTAATGCCCCACTAAAAAGCCAAGAGCACACAATACTCATCCTTGCCCCCAACTTCAACACTGGCTAATTACAGGTTTAGACATATGAGTGTACTGAATGAGTATTTGAGAATCCAAACCATTGTGATTCTCAAAAAAAAAAGTGGGTATCACTGAGAAGTTCCACCTGATTCTGACCACATTTGCTTAGAGTCAGTATTGGACCACCATTAACTTCCATCTTCTCCTGTCAAACACAATCTGGTTCAATGGGAAATGACATTCACATACATTTACTAACTGGAAAAGAGAATGGTGGGAATTCTTGATAAAGATTCCTAAGAGGAAAAGCACTAACCACAAAACAGAAAAATATAATTCCTTGTCTTTCTGACCTTAGTCTTAGATACAGTATACACACCAAATTAGGTTTAGGTACATACAATAAAATTCACTCAAGTATGCAGTTCAGTGACTTCTAGTCAATGTACACAGTAATGTAACTCCCACAACAATTAAAATATACAATACTTCCACCAGCCAGGAGTGGTGATGCATGCCTATAATCCCAGCGACTCAGGAAACTGAGGCAGGAGGAATACAAGTTCAACATTAGCCTGGGCAGCTTAGTAAAACCCTATCTCTAAAGTAAAAAAAGAGGGGTTGGGGATATAGCTCAGCGGCATGCGCAAGGCCCCGAGTTCGGTCCTCAGCCCTGAAAAAAAAAAAGCAAGCTGAGGGTAAAGCTCAGTGGTGGAGTGCTCCCAGGTTCAATCCCCAGTATCCCCACTCCCCACAAAAAAAGAACACTTCCACCAACCTGAAAAATTCTCTATGGCTTCTCAGTAAACAACCTTGGTTGTTTTCTTCCATATTCCAAGCTTCTACCACTTAGGTGAGAGTTTTGCTCTATGTGACTACTTCATTTATGCAACCTAGTTTCATGTCCCAAAGACTTCATGTGTTTGCACCAATTTGTGCTTTTCCTTCAGCCAAACAGACCCTAGTTCTTCTATTCCCAGCTGCCAACCAAATAGAAGAGGAGTAACAATTGACTCTGGCTAGAAATTTTGTTCAGATACTCAGATATTTAAATTCAATGACAAAAGAGAAAAACAGTGAAGCCTCCATTAACCTCACCCACATCCACTTCCTGACCCTCACTAGTCTTATTCACTGACAGTTCTACACTGAGAAGCTACTGTTTGATACATATCTTTCCAAATGTTTCTCCATGTATTTGTGAGTATATACACATGACTTTTTTTCCTTTCTTTTTTTAAGAGAAAGAGAGAATTAATTTTATTTATTTTTTCATCTTGTTTTTTTGGGGTTTTTTTTTTGTTGTTGTTATTTTTTTAGGGCTGAGGACCGAACTCAGGGCCTTGCACATGCTAGGCAAGTGCTCTGCCACTGAGCTAAATCCCCAACCCCTTTCATCTCATTTTTGGTTTACCCGACATTTAGTTGTGTATGTAGTGCTGAGGTTCAAAACCAGATCCTTGCACATGCCAGGCAAGGTGTTTTGTTTTGTAAGCAAAGACTTGGTCCATAAAATTTATTCTGCAATTTGCTTTTAACAGTATATCTTGGAATATCTTCCCATGTCAGTACAAATAGCTCCAACTCACTCTTCTCAGCAGATATGGTAAGTACACCATAATTTATTTAACTATTCAGTTATTTTAGTTAAATCCCATTGTTTTATTACTATAAACAGTTCTACAGTGAATATCCTTATTCATTTATCTTTGCACACATACACAAATGCTTTTATTGGAAATATTTTTAGAAGTGATTATTATATCATATGTTCAATTCTACCAGTCTTCAAAAAGGCTGCTTAATTTATACTTCTATTAACATGTGTGCTAATTTTCCCACACTTTTGAAAACACTGAAAATAAATTTTTTACATTTGCTAATCTGAAAAATGAAACAAGGACCTTTATTACTATTGTATTATTGATGCTGAGTGGAGGAGGCAATGCCCACCGAAGTTCTGTCTGACAAAGTCCAGTCTTAGGGATGGGCTAGGCAAAGCCAGCCCTGGAGATTGCCAAAAACCATCCCTTCTAGGAATTGGCTGTGTTTTAGTAATTATATGTATTGTGAATTTACTCAAACTGGAAACTCTGTGATTGTTATGAGAATTCTATTGCTTAGACAGCTGTTGCGGATTATTGAGAAGGATACTTGTTATAACCCATATAGAAATCATGGAAAACAAAGCTATACTGGCTTTAAAACAAAATTGGATATAAAAAGCAAAATATTTAGAACTAAGGAACAAAGAAACAATATACGTGAAACATTTACCAATACCATCCTGAGTGCTCACATTGTATTGTGAACTTTGAGTGAGAAAGGCGTGTTTACCTTTCCTGTTGTTACAGAGGATGAGCTTTAACTCCCTAGCAGTAAATAAGACATATTTACCCTTTTTGTCTTTGCAGAGGTTATGCTTTAACTTTTTAGCCCATGGGTTAGGATGCACAGGTAACTTTATAGGATTA